>OY744614.1:716590-821590 GCA_963556255.1 Allolobophora icterica | reverse complement strand
CCATGGCAACCAATTGTTAATCTGATTATGCTGGTCCCAAAATAGTATCAAAACCATGGCAACCAATTGTTAACCCAATGAATGCTGGTCACAAAGTAGTTTAAACCATGGCAACCTAACTATGCTGGTCCCAAAATAGTATCAAAACCATGGCAACCAATTGTTAACCCGATGTATGCTGGTCCCAAAGTAGTCTAAAACAATGGCAACCAATTGTGATGAATGCTGACCCAGAAGAAGATTGGAAACCATAGCAACCATTTGTTATATTTGAATCAAATCAGATAATGTAACCATTGTAAGCCGATCAATCACGGTCAACGCTAAGTAGTGACCCAGTTTTCCTATAGCTTCAGCCAAATTTGCACGAGTGTTCCATCTTCCTCTCTATATCCTTTTTGTCTTCAACGTCAATTATTGTAAATCCAATCATGGTTGCGCGCCATCTATTCAGCGAATTTCGCGAGTGGCTAAAAATTACGACTATTCTGGCCACTAACATTTTCATGTACTCCACGAGTGACGAGTCATTTAACAACACCACGATTACAATTTAATATAGTATCATTGCTTGTTTCTAGTAAATTCGTGAGCGATAAAATAAGTAAACTGCAAAAACACTAGTTCTCAAATTCTCCTAAACGAAAACTTTTCTGGCGCAAAAGTAATGTTTTATTCAAATTCGCAAACTTTGATGACCCCAACAATTGTGAATTTACAGTATCTGTTAATAGAAGCATGCGTAATCAGTGACGTAGATGAAAATGTGCCAGTTATATATTTTGTAATGTTCGTCATCAGTGACGTAAATGATTGTGCACAATCAAATACAATATCCAACATATTGTATGTACCCCATCGTTGTGTAAGTTGTCAATTACAAAGTATAATTAAATATACGTAATCAGTGACGTAATTGCATGTTTTGATAAACTTTAAATGACGTCACGATTAGAGACTATTTTCAGAATCGTTTCATAACAAACTTTTAATTAACGCCATGAAGATTTCTTTATCTGAACACTATTACTGTTCTTTTGTAATTATTTTATTTTATTTGTAATTATTTTTACCAGTTGTACCACCATTTGGTTTACAATCTTATTATTAAATTGTTACGAACATTTTTAACGCGCGCAGTCAGCGAGTCACACAGAAATGCGAATCTGAGGCTAAACTTACATCACTGATCAGATATATATCTGAACACGTGAAATTTTATTCATTCGCACTGTTTTACATTTTCGATTGTTACTACAAGTATTAGCATATAATTATATTTTCTTTCACTTTCTTTATTTAAAATATGTAGAAGACTTTGGGATTCATCTGTTTTACCAACGCAGCATAGAGTTTTCAATGAAGATTCGTGCAAAATACAGAAACGTGATGAAACTGGTTAGTGACTTTTTGTTGAACAACACTAGCACGATCCGTGCAGAGGGACCATAAATGGTGTGGCACCCACTCAAACGGACAGCGGTGGTGAAGGATCTCACCCGATCAATTCATCGAGAAATGACCAGGGTTGAGGCCATACGGTCGCTCTAGCACGGTCCGTGCAGAGGGACCTTCAATTGCGTGGCACCCATTCAAAAGAGCACCGGTGGTGAAGGATCTCACCCGATCAATTCATTGAAAAATGACCAGGGTCAAGGCCACGTGGTCGCTACAGACAGACGTCTACATAAACATTTACGTGCTGCGCACAGTCTGAACGTGTCCTTAACGATTCCATTTATTCTACAGATGACCAGTTTTTCTGTTTGGCTTTGTGATATTACCAGACATCGGTCGTAGATCTAAGGCCTTCTCAGATTACTGCACCAGGCAGCTCCAGTCTGACAGCTGCAGTCTGACTGATGTTCAATATTTGCAAGCGAATTGGAAGTCGAGCAGAACGCGCGCGGGGGTAGAAACAGTCGTTTCTTATAAAAGCGCACAAACTGTGTCCCGCCCAAAGGCAGAAACGATGCTGCCTTCACTGATTGGTCGTTTATGGAGAACATATTTTAATATAACGACTGCAATATGATGTCTGAATACACATACCACGTTCCTTCCTTCATACCACGTTCCTTCACACTACATACCACGCTCTTTCATATACGTACCACGTTCCTTAATACCACATTCCTTCTTACACATGGCACATTCTTTCACATTATATACCACGTTCCTTCGTATACCACATTCTTTCATACGCAAACAACGTTCCGTCATGCCACATTCCTTCATACACATACCACGTTCTCTCATACCATATACCACATTCCTTCCTACATACACCACAATCCTATCCTGATTCCATTCCCTCGCCACCACACAACCGCCATCATCACCGATTACCACCGTAACACCCTGCTGTCTTCTCGGCTTGACCTCCCCGGACTCTGACCTGGCACCGGAACGGACAAGACGGACATGACTATTGCGGACTTGATTTGATATAGCGCCGGTGATAAGCTGGTCTCCCTGACGTGGCTTTTGTGTGGCGCTGAGAAATTTCGGAGATTTACATTACATTACATTACGTTCTTTCATACCACATTCCTTCATACACACACCATGTTCTTTCATACATATACCACGTTCCTTCATACCACATTCCTTCGCACTACATACCACATTCCTTCATACCACATACCACGTTCATTTTGTAATAAGAGAATGTTTGCACGAGATGGCTGCGTGACACTGTCACACGCTGTCCGAGTTTTTATAAGAAGCTGACCTCCACTAGTCTACAGAATCCGTCTTTGCAGAATCCGTCTCAATATTCGTCTGCGCGTTATGGCAAACATCGTTTATCATATAGACGAAATCAAATGGAAATATACAGAGAGATAATAGACAGACCGGAAGACAAACAGACAGACAGACAGAGACAGACACACACGTACAGGAGACAGAGAAAGACAGACAAACAAACATACAGACAGAGACAGACAGACACACACACATACAGAAGAGACAGAGACAGACAGAGACAGACAGACAGACAGAGACAGACAGACACACACACATACAGAAGAGAGACAGACAGACAGACAGAGAGGCAGGCAGGCTAATTGACAGACACACAGGCAGCCATACATAGACCGGCCGAGAGATAGATACACACACAGAAGAGAGAAACAGACATACACACAGACAAACAGACAGACAGACAAACAGACAGACATACAAATAGACAGACATACAAACAGACAGACATACAAACAGACAGACATACATGTACAAACAGACAGACAGACATACAAACAGACAGTCTGTGTTCATTCTGTGGGGTTAGAAGTACTTGGTCGTAGGCGGCGGTGGCTCTCTGACGATGTGCGTTCGAGGTATCTTGTGTCTCCCCTCTCTGCCATCAGCAGCTGCCGCAGCCCTCAGGCCTTGCATCTTCAGGTAGTGAGACACGAGAGGACTCTGCGCCTTCATGTCGAACAGCACACGCTCCTTTGTGTCACCGATCCACTTGGACTGGAAAGAGACAACATCAGTTTCACAAGAAACTGTCGTCGTCGTCGTCGTCGTCGTCGTCGTCGTCGTCATCGTCGTCATCGTCATCATCGTCGTCATCATCATCAGCATCATCATCATCATCATCATCATCAGCATCATCATCAGCCGAGTCCTGACGCCAGCCATTCGATGGCGATCGGTAGGAATAAATGATCTCCATTGTCCATTATCATTTGTGAAGTCCATTGCTAATCTTAGTGTTAGTCCAAGTGATGTTATGTCCTCAGTTATATTGTCTAACCAGTGCAGTCTTGGTCTGCATTTGTTTCTTTTTCATTCAAATCTTGCCAGAAACTATATTACTATTAATTAGTAACTTCTATTGCGCCGGTGTCAACAAGGCATCAACCTTTGTTAGGCGACTGGATGGAAAAGGCAGGATTCAGTTTAAACAGAGATGCAATAATGACAAAGGAGATCGCAAGAAGAGGATTCTAGACAATGTAAGTCTCTTTGATTCCACAACTGGAACACAAAACCTGCCAACAAGACCACATGGGAGGCCATAATTATTCTCATATGCGAACATGTAGGCCCACATGGGTATATAGGATGGGAGGGGGATAGAGTAATGGTAACACTCATGGCCAGGAGAGCAGCAGCAGAGCAGCAGTACGCGGTTCGATTCCCGCAACCCCCCTCGGGCAGGCGCCTTGCATGGCTGCCATAACGTGTGTTTAGTTACGATATTGATCATTGTACTGCTATGTTTCAATGTAATCTTACTGCGTTTGTCGGTTTGAATTAATACACAAAAAGATTATTATTATTATTAATTATTATTATTATACAGGCCCATATGGGTCCCATCAAGATATTTATGCTGGCGGAGATACAAAGCAACATAAATGTGAAGTATGGACCCTAGAAATGTCCTAACTGCAGGAAATGATTAGTTTTCCAAGCTCTTTGCCTTTTTCCGCAAACTCTTGAAGATCATTTTATTCGATCGTGCTTTCATTGTGTTAGGTCGGGAGCACCTCTGATAAAAATCTCTCTTGCAGTAGCGCTGCATAAATTTGCAATTACCATTTTACTAATTAACAATGCATCGTAAACTGAAGCGATCCGCTGGAAGCGGCTAGATTGCAGCTCGGTTTTGGACACCCGCATTACAGAAGTTGTAAGCAATACTAATACAATGCCACTCTGAAGGAATTAACTGAAATACTTTCAAGTCAGGCGCAGTCAGGGTGAGAATTGTTGGGGGTTCAACCCCTAGTCTTTCTTACGACCCATAGTAAAGTCTTCATTGCACACCCCAACTCCACATGAATCAAGGTCTAACCCCCCCCCCCGTCTCTTTTCTACAATTCTCATACTGTGCGCAGTGGTTTTCAAGCAACTTAAAACTTTCAACGACGAGCATAATTGTAATTTTAATTAGTAACTTCTATTGGCGTCGGTGTCTAGTGCACAAGGCATCAACCGATGGCCAGTGAGTAATCTAGACGTCTTTGGGGGGAAGTTCCCCACCCCAGGATTGATGTTCCCCCCAGAGGCCAGCAATATTACAATGTAGAGACCTTTACGGGAGGAAAATCCCCCCCCCCCCAGGATACATGTGGATCCATGGTTCCCCTCCCGAGAGATGATTTCCTAAAAAAAAGTCATCAACTTTTTTGAGAGAGTATTTGCTGTAAAAAAAGTTCAAAAATTGGACGAATGACTAAAAACGTCATCAACTTTTTGTTAAGATGAAATTTGGAAAAGTCAAAAACTTTTTGAAGATGGAAGAAAAAAATCTTGTGTAAATTCGTTGCTCCCCCAGAAACCTTGTTTCCCCTCCCAGAAGAGGGGGACTACATTAAACACTGACCGATGGCACACCAGAACCAGGTCAATATCCAGAAGATCAGTCCGTAAGACAGAGAGGCAGCCTATGGTGGATAAGCAATTTGAAAGAGATAAGTTTTAAGTTGAGAACGAAATGACACAAGCGACAAAGCAGAGCGCACAGACACAGGGAGAGAGTTCCAGAAAGTATGTCCAGCAACCGATAGACCTCGTTCACCAAGAACAGTTCTTGGTTTAGGTTTGACCAGTCACAGATAATCAGACATACAACTATATACCCACCAAGTAAGTAAAAGTAAGTAAGTATATTCTTTATTACACCATTAGCAAACGCACAATGGGACAGAAGCTAGAAGCATTGATTGTAAAACATTGAAGTAATAATAAATCGAAATAAAAATGATAAAATAAGTAATTAAAAAAGCAAGTGTTTTCTTATCATTTATGCAGTAATCTAGCAATGTAACCCTTCCCCGTCAAAGGATCACATCGTGGTATCTCGCGATTATGCCGGCGAGGTCGAAGATAATATCCGGTAGATCGTATCGGAGGGAGCAAATCATGGAGGACATGCCCTGGGTTCTGAAGGATTGCTGCAAAGAGAGCATCGTCCGCCTTAGAACACAACAGGTCAAATGTAGGAGTATCAGTTGGCAGATACCCTTGTCGCTTAAGCTTACGTATCAAGGCAGAGAGACGTTCTCTCTCAAGACCATTGGAAAATCCCCACCAGACTGGAGATGAGTACAACATTCGTGCCACTGTGGTACAACATCATGAAGGCGGCTTCCAGTTAATCCATGCGAAACCAGGACTCGCAGAGCAAAAAAGGATTGTTTAGCTTTACAACAGATGTTGTTAATGTGCGAGGAGAACCCAATTTTTTCAGAAAGAGTGACTCCCAAAATTTTTATTTCATTTACACGTACGATCCCAGCAATGGGCGGAGGGGTATCTAGAATTTTGGTTCGAGGACGCCTTATTATGATTTCACAAGACTTACTATGATTTAAGCGCAAGTTGCAATTTCTGGCCCATTCAGCTATATGGGCAAGTTCAGAGTCAGTGGTCGTTATGTTTGAGGCAGGAATTATCAAATAGCAATCATCTGCGTATTTGAATAATCGGTTCCCTGCATGAAGCAATTTAAGTCCAGAAATGGCGGCTAAAAAGTGGATTGGTCCAAGCCCTGACCCCTGTACAGTGCTAGCATTTATACATTTGTATGGGGAAATGATACCACAAAATTTAGTACAGTGCACTCGATTAAAAAGCAAAGAAAGCACCCAATTGTAAACAAAATCAGGAATTAACATGGAGGCTAACTGCTCTGCGAGGTAATTATGCCTTACAGTGTCAAATGCCTTGGAAAAGTCAAGCGATATCATGCGGGCATACGGCTCGCATGTAACTGTTTCTAGTAAATGATCGGTTATAGCTATCAATGCCGCCGAGGTCGAACCAGATCGATGGCCTGAAGGCATATTGGTCTGAATAAAGACTATTTTCATTAGGGTTTGTAAGGATTGGATAATAGTAAATTTGAACAACAAATTTTTCCAAAATTTTACATAAAATTGGTGTGATGGATATTGGTCGGTAATCAGCCTCTGTCACTGGGCTAGAGATCTTTGGGATAGGAGTGATTTTACTCTCCTTCCATTGCGGAGGGATATAAGACTCAGTTAGTGACTTCTTGTAGAGATATGAAATTGGGGTTGCCAGTAGATGAGCCATACTTGACAAGAGCCACGAAGGAAGCCCGTCTGGCCCCTCCGAAGTGCCTCGAATGCATGCTAAGGCAGAATAGACATGGTAGTCTTCAATATCAACCGCATCTGCGGAGGTGACTGTTGTTTTTGCAGCTGGTCGTACATACTGATAGTCAGTGGATGTTTTGCAGTAGTGTTGATTAAGACTGTCGGCGGAAATTTTGCCTTTGTGTATGGGGCGCTCTTTGTCTTCTCCACGCAATCGTCGCACCTCAGACCACAGACGGCGTGATCCGCGCGCGAGACCATCAAAGGTGTTTTTGTTGTGGTTGGCAATTATTTGGTTTATTCGGGCGGCGAGGGCGTCTGCAGTAGTGTGTCGACCACGCCGATACTCATGGTTCTTTTTCCTTAATAGATGCTTGAGGTAAGGTGTCATATAAGAAGGTTCACGGGCTTTGATGGTTACTTTTTTAATCGGAAAAAATAAGTCCAATGTGGCCTTTATGAAGATGTAGAAGGATGAGAAGGATGCTTCAATTGTTTCACAGTTATATATGAAGCTCCAATCTTGCATGAAAAGAAAATCCTGCATCTGGGATAATGACGCGGGTGTTCTCAGACGCAGGTCGTAAGTTGACCTATCAGTAGGTCTAACAGTTTGTCCAAATTGAGACTCGTGACCTGTTGTCATAACCACCGCCAAGTGCTTCGTACGAACTGCTGAACTGATTGTTTTCCCGCCACGGTAGAGGGGTTCAGATGCGTACACTCGGTCAAGTGGATGGCCTTCGTGAGTAGGGCCTTCAAACTCAGAACTGAGTCCAATAAGCTGGAGAGATTCAGTGGGAAGAGTGTTGAAATCTCCAGCTATTATCACAGCTGGGCAATTGGGGTGAGAAGTAATCTCTTCAAGAATATCTTCGAGAGCCGACAGGAGACTGCTCGGGGGATAGGTTGGCTTAGGCGGATGGTAAAGTCCTCCGATATAGAATTCTCTTTTCGTGGCTGTCAGCCTAATCCATAGCATTTCGATGCCTGGCTCCAGTTGAGTTGTCGCCTTCAATCGCTAATCTATCCGCACTCTACATTATGAAGCCCCCTAGTTCAGCGATTCTTAAAGTGGTGGTCCGCGGAGCTCTGGTCATACGTCCGTGAAACAGTCCTTAAAAATTCACAATTCAACTACATACCCACCAGTCGCGTTCAATCGCTAAATATCCGCACTCTACATTATGAAGCCCCTTAGCAGCCTAGCTCATTTCCTAGCCGAGATATGACTGTCCAAAGTTGGCGGATCATGCAGTTTTCTCGCAATCAGTTTCTTGCTTATTAACTTCAAAAATTAATATCTTGGTCAAATGTTGAGATATTCTGCTAAACTTTTCACTGTTATTCCTACTTTTGCACGTAGTTAATAAATAAAAAATTCAGAAAGATTCAAAGGGTTTTGTGTACACCCTCTGGTTGATTTGACATAGTGCAGACCCTCATACCGGCCATGCAAAAATTTTCGATTTTTGTTTTATTTCCCAGAATGTGGCTGTAGCAGATCTTCAACTTCGTTCTATCCTAATTCTAAATATATAATTTTTTGCTTGTTCTCATAATATGCACAATGTTATTAAGTCCCAAAGTAATATTCAGCGCAACTGACATCCACAGCTTAAGATGCTGCGAGAAATCCACCGTTTCAGTTACACACCTTTAAAACACACCTACTGTTAGCTACATATACACCAGTCGAGTTTAATCGCTAGCTTACGCCTCGTTCCGCTAAGAAGCGTACGGTTGACTTCAACGCAACTGATATCCATAAGATGTCGTTAAACACTAAGCACTGGTAATAGCAATTAGTAACTTCTATTGCGCCGGCGTCTAATGCCACATTCAGGTCAAAACCAAGCCACATTCAGGTCAATATCCAGAAGATCAGTCCGTAAGACAGAGAGGCAGCCTATGATGGATAAGCAGTTTGACAAAGGTAAGACTTTTAGAACGAAATGACATAAGCGACTCAGCACAGCTCAGAGACACAGAGAGAGAGAGTTCCAAAAAGTAGGTCCAGCAACCAATAAAGTATTACCAGACAAAGATAATCAGACATACAACCCACGGTAGTGTAGTTAGACACCATTAAAACGCACCACTTTCAATTATATATTCACCAGTCGCGTTCAATCGCTAATCCATCCGCACGCTTTACATTAAGAAGCGTAAGGTGGACTTCAACGCAACTTACATCCACACATTCCACAGCTTAAGATGTTGCGTGGAATCCACGGTTTCGGTTAGACACCTTTAAAGCACAGATAGTGCTAGCTACATATTCACCTGTCGAGTTCATTCGCTAGGTTACACCTGCTTCGTCTAAGGTGCGTATGGTTGATTTCAAAGCAACTGACATCCACAAGATGTCGCTAAACACTAAGCACTGCTAATAGCAATTAGTAACTTCTATTGCGCCGGTGTCTAATGCACAAAGTATCAACTGATGACGCACCAAAACCAAGCCACATTCAGGTCAATATCTAGACGATCAGTCCGTAAGACAGAGAGGTAGCCTATGATGGATAAGCTGCAAGAGGCAAGTTTTAAGTTGAGCATGAAATGACAGAGCGACTGAGCAATGAGCTCAGGAGAGAGTTCCAAAAAATAGGTTCAGCAACAGAGAGCTCGTTGACGAAGAACAGTTCTTCATTTCGGTATGACCAGACAAAGATAACTACGGTTCAAGTTAGACACCATTAATAGTTACCACTAACAGCTATATATTAACCAGTCGCGTTCAACCACTATTATAAGAGACTACACTAAGCCCTGTTTATGCCAAGAAGCGTACGGTCGACTTCAACGCAACTGACATCCACAAGATGTCGCTAAACACTAAGCACTGTTAATCGTAATTTGTAACTTCTATTGCGCCGGTGTCTAATGCACAAGGCATCAACTGATGGAACACCAAAAACCAAGCCGTAACCAGGTCAATACCTAGAACAGTGGCTTTCAACCTTTTATGGTGACCCAACCCTACACAAAGCACTCATTTGCTCACGGAACCCAGGGCGTTTCAGCCGTCCAAATGTTCAAGAAATTCAAGTAATTGTAACTTGTAATGTTGGGATAATGATTAGATTTTAGAATATTAAACTTTTAATATGAGTTTTTTTTGCATCTCTGGTGCAGTCTATTATAAATGCATACTTTTTAGTCTGGCACTCTAGAGTAGTGCACAGAAACAATGTCGGTAAACAACATGTAGTTTTACTGTATTTTGCCGGCAACTAATTCTGACAGATGGATAGAATATTAAAAATATTCTAGAACAGAGTTATATAAACGCTGGGCTGTAAGTTATTAACAAACTTCCAATTTTTTTTAAAATTTGATTATCCTTAAGAGAATAGGCTGTATATAGTCACTACCGATGTTAGCCTTGTGCTTCTTGAACTTCTTCACTTTGACATTCAAGGCACAACGTACATGTAGGTGGCCACTTCGGGTACTCCCTATTACGGGAGTTGTGGTAGGGGACAAGTGTCTCTGGTCACTATCCTCTCCAGACCTACCTCCCGCGCTGATGGGTAGTGGGACACTCGTCCACGGAGTGCCTTGATACAGCATCCATCGCTAGTTCCAAGTAGGCTATAGTGAGCCCACTTCTTCCTCCCCTGGGGGTCGGGGATTCCAGATTTAGCCCTCCACGAAACTAGAACGGCAACAACGGACCAACAACAATTCGTTTACAGGTGGCCACATAGCAGTTTCCGGTCCACTCTATAGGGTACCTGCATCTCTCCCCTCGGGTGACACTATATCGCGGTCCCACGTACCAGCGGTAATGGTTTATGCCAGCCCTCCACCCCGGATTACACACCAGGTTCTACACGACGACCAGTGAACAGGGTTCAATCACAACTGCACCAAGTGGTTGACACTCGGGCCTCGGACCGACCCAAGGTCATTTAAGCAATTCAGGGCTGTTTTCGGCACATTCTTCCTCTATCCCAATTCAACCAATTCGACACGAAGAGGGTTGGCTATATCAGAGCGTCTTGCTATAGCCTACCTCGCCGTTTACCCGCGTAAAAATGCATTGTAAATATAAAATGCAACAATACATTCCCCTAATAATGTTAATTATTTTAAGTTTTTAACATAGAATTGTGTCTAGCATGAACGCCTGAAAGCTGTGAAGAATTCTGTTTTTTGTTCATCCCTTTGTGAAAAATCAGTTGGTGTTGTTTAATTTAAGACTGCTGCCGCGGAACCTTTGGCCGACGCCCGCGGAACCGCTGGGTTCCGCGGAATCCCGGTTGAAAACCACTGATCTAGAAGATCAGTCCGTAAGACAGAGAAGCAGCCTATGACGGATAAGAAATTTGAAAGAGGTAAGTCTTAAGTTGAGAACGAAATGACACAAGCGACTGAGCAGAGCACACAGACAGAGGGAAAGAGTTCCAAAAAGTAGGTCCAGCAAGATCATTCACGCAGTGCAGTTCTTGGTTTAAGTATGACCAGTCAAAGACAGTCAGACATACAACCCACGGTTATGTAGTTAGACACCCTTAATATGCATCAGTTTTGACTATATATACACTAGTCACATTCAATCGCTAATATAACTGAACTCTACATTATGAAGTGTAAGGTCGATTTCAACGCAACTTACATCCACAGCTTAAGATGTCGCTAAGCACTAAATACTGTTGCGTGGAATCCACGATTTCAGTTAGACACCTTTAGAACACAATCACTCTCAGCTACATAATTATTCACCAGTCGCATTCAATCACTGGAACCAAATTGTTGTACGAAGTATAAGGTCGACTTCAACGCAACTGACATCCACAAGATGTCGCTAAACACTAAGCACTGCTAATAGCAATTAGTAACTTCTATTGCGCCGGTGTCTAATGAACAAAGTATCAACCACGGTTTGAACATCCACCGCAAGGATGGCGCGCCAAAACCAAGCCGGAATCAGGTCAGTATCCAGAAGATCAGTCCGTAAGAGAGGCAGCCTATGATGGATAAGAAATTTGAAAGAGGTAAGTTTGAAGCTGAGAACGAAATGACACAAGCGACTGAGCAGAGCGGACAGACACAGGGGGAGGGAGGGAGGGGGAGAGAGAGAGAGACAGACAGACAGACAGACAGACAGACAGACAGAGTTCCAAAAGTAGGTCCAGCAACCGAAAAACCAACAAGTTCCTGGTGAGCGATAGCCTAGTGGTTAGCAAACTGGACTGTCAATCAAGAGGTCAGGGGTTCAAATTCCGTCAGGGCAGAAATTTGTGTCGAGATTTCTGCTCCACCTGTTCCCCCAACCAACTCAGCTGTAATAAGTACACTGACCATACACCATCAGTGGGAAGATGAGGCGGCCATCTGCCCTCTAATGTATGCCAAGGCTAAGAAAAATGAAGTCGCTAACACTTCATATCTGTGGCTGCCTAAAAGGAACTGCTCTTCTTCTGAACAGCAGAATACGTGACATATGCACAGCATCTTAGCTAACTAACAATAAAAATTAAATATAATATAGTATATTCGCGTTTACTGACAATCTCACTGACAAACCGCAGTAACATTGAAACATACGACAGTACAATTATCAAGATCTAATACAACATACGTTTTGGCAGCCGCTTAGGGGTCCGCTCATTTTATGGCTGCCCCCTAAGGAGTGGAAGGCTGAGTCGACCTAAAGGGAGCTTACAGGTATCAAACTGCATCTTTGAAGATCTTATGTTCTTCGAGCAAGGCTGCAAGAGTGTTGCCATTCATCTATACCCCCTCCCCGAGTAATTACAACGGAAAACATCATTAGCCAACCTGTTTTCTCTGTTGCTTGCAATCGCTCGAATCCGCTCGCGCCAACTCAGCAAAGCGAAGTCTTGAAGCGCGACGTTCTGGAATCGTCATCAACCGCTTCCTGTCATCGTCGTACAAGTCGACAGGCATTGCTGACAGGAATTCCTTGAACTTGGCCATCTTCAATTCCATGCCACGTGTTGCAGTTGCTGTAGCTGCGGAGGAAGAAGAAAGAACAATGAACAAGATGGTTTCTTCGACTAGTTATCATCACAAGTTTGCTTTTCCACAGTAACCAGGATTTTACATCTGGAACGATAGTCGACAGTTAACTGAACACGGCTTCAGTCACCTTTTGCCATATCAGTGTTTTAGTTATCATGGGGGGTCGTGGTATAATAATAATAATAATAATAATAATAATAATAATAATAATAATAATAATAATAATAATCGTGTTTATTGACAAGCTCACTCACAAACCACAGTAATTTTGAAACATATGACAGTACAATTATCAAGATCTTATTGAACACGCATCTTGGCATCCTGTTAGGCGCCCGCTCATTTTACTGCTGCCCCCTAGGTAGTGGAAGGCTGAGTCGACCTAGAGGGAGCTTACGGGTATCGAACTGTGTCTTACAAGATCTTATGTTCTTCACGCAAGAGTATTACCATTCATATATCCCTCATCACAGCCTGGTGATGTCTCATTCTGAGCCGATGGATTATATTATTAGCTCACATGACTTCTTGTGATATAGTTTTAAGTTGCATGTGGTAGCCCATCAAGAGACGTGGCCCAGCTCTGCTCTCACCGTGGTACAACCCAACATCTGAACATCTACGCCACTTTGCTGATACACGCCTCTTCACTGCGGTCCTTGGGAACCCAGTCCACGCACTTCATGGCTAGTACGTGGGACCCTACTTACTTGGTTCTCTCTCTCTGTTGTTCATCATTTGAAGTCTTTTCTGTTTCTGCGAGGCTCACATGCTGAGAGCACCTCTGAATAATTCGCACTGTGAGAGGCGCTTTATAAATTCCCAGATAACATACCATACCTTACGATACTCCCTCTGACTAAGTCGCTCCCCTACTCCCTGTGCCCGGTAACCTGTAAAATTAACCACCTCAACTCTTTTTTTGACAACTACAACAATGAATAGAATTAGAAAGCATCGAGAGACAAATGGCAGAAAGTACTTTGCCTAAAGAGGACTCTCTCTCTCTCTCTCTCTCTCTCTCTCTCTCTCTCTCTCTCTCTCTCTCTCTCTCTCTCTCTCTCTCTCTCTCTCTCTCTCTCTCTCTCTCTCTCTCTCTCTCTCTCTCTCTCTCTCTCTCTCTCTCTCTCTCTCTCTGTGTCTCTCTCTCTCTCTCTCTGTCTGTCTGTCTCTCTCTCTCTGTCTGTCTCTCTGTCTGTCTCTCTCTCTGTCTCTGTCTCTCTCTCCATCTATCTCTGTCTCTCTCTTTCCCTCTCTCTCTCACGTACAATGGCGGTGGACGACGGCAGCCAGTGCGCTGATATCGAGACCACAAGGACCTTCTGACATTCCCTTTGGAGAACCCTCTGCCTGCAGTGCTTTGCTCCACTTGGACGATCTTCCAGCTGGAGGAAGTCCACCTGAAATACAACCATTACAAAGTTAGATAGTGGAGCTAAAAAATGGGTAACAACAACAAAAATAATAATAATAAATATAATAATAAAAAGACATTCCAGGCGTTCATATCACTGTACCCAGACAATGTTTTAATAGCTAGAAGGATCATAGCTGCTTCGGGACAAAATGATAATAGTAATAATAATAATATAAAAATAATAATAATAGTAACAACAAAAACAACAAGAATAATAATAATAATAATGAATAATAATATTATTATTAATAATAACAATAATATTAATAATTATAATAATACTGTAACTGCAAAGTCAAATTAGACACCTTGAAAAGGAGTTCAACACATGTTATATAATTCAAATATCAACGATCTCACTAAGTAGTCTGTGTATATCGACGCCAAAAGATGATGTTAAACTAAAATAATAATAATAATAATAATAATAATAATAATAATAATATTAATAATAATAATATTTTTAATCGCGTTTATTGACAAGCTCACTGGCACACCGCAGTAAGTTACACTGAAGCAATTGAAACATAATAATAATAATAATAATGAAGACAATTAAAAAATGCAACAGTTGCACATTCTCGAAAAATAACTAATACGAAAAGAACTACATGTATTGAAAAATGTAGAAATTATGCAGAATCTGAAAGAAATCTACCATTACAATCTATGAGACTTATTGCGACGTTTATTCTACTTAAAAGGATGCCAACTGCTGATAATAGTACACTCAACATGCTGTCGTTATGGATGGGATTTAATTTTCTAGACAATGGTCTTGGTGTGTATAGAGGCCGGACCCAGTCTCTGTCTGCCATTACTCACACTCACCTGTCACCCACTCATGTTCACCTGTCACCCACTCATGCTCATCTGTCACCAACTCATGCTCACCCGTCACCCACTCATGCTCACCTGTCACCCACTCACGCTCACCCAACACCCACTCGTGCTCACCTGTCACCCACTCATGCTCACTTGTCACCTACTCATGCTCATCTGTCACCTACTCATGCTCACCTGTCACCTACTCATGCTCACCTGTCACCCACTCATGCTCACCTGTCACCCACTCATGCTCACCGACCACCCACTCATGCTCACCTGTCACCCACTCATGCGTGATGTGTAAGAGGTACTCTTTGAAGTCTTCGTTGAACTGGTGAAGTGACGCTGGAAACGAACGGAAGAAAGCGACGAAGATCGCTTGAGCCAAGCAGTCAGCGTAGACCTATACGAGAGTCAGACGATTGCAAAGTCTGTTACCTCATTACTATGCACTGTACATTAGACACCAGTGATAGTGATGATAATTATGATGATGATTATGATGATGACGGCGATGAAAAAAATGATGATAATGATAACAATGATGATAATAATGATGAAAATGAAGAAAACTAAGATGGTGGTAATTATGATGATTACAATGATGATAAACAATGATGATGATAATGATAATCATGATAACAATGATGATGATAATGATTACGAAGATCATGATAATTATGATGGTGATAATTATGATGATGAGAATGATAATGATGATAACAATGATGATGATGATGAAGATGATGATAATTATGATGATGATTATTATAATAATAACAATAAATCATACAGAAGAAAAGTGTAAAGTACTATTAGTTTCACCTGTGCCAATCCCAAACTAGATAGAGGAGGGCACAGAACTCCAGATGTAGTTGGCGGCCTACTGCGTTGAAGAGGGTGACACAGGCAGGATGGATAAAACTCAAGATGGGCAAAGAAGTGGGGTGTACACTGTACGATGAAGTGATCAACATGGATTTAATGTAATGGCAATCGTAACCTTGACCTCAAAAAGCTAAGTCACTCGGCTTGTGACAATGACGATTATGGGTTCGATTCTCCTCTCCCGAGACAGTTACCGTTTAGGGACCTTGAGCAAGTCCTTCAATCATAATTGCTCATTTTGCTCAATGCCTCAGATTCACTAATGTTGTCCATATAACAATTGCAATATTATAAAAACAATAATTATAACAACATTAGTTTTAATACACTATTACAGATCGCACCTCAAAATAATTTTATAACATTACCCATTTTATCTTTAATAATTATCTCAAAACTTTGCGAGTGTTAGACTTACAACGAGAAATTTGTCTTTGAGTTCGAGATGGATGCTATTGACCAAGGCAACAAAACTGTCAGCAATACGATCGAACAGGTGGCTTCGTTCTTCCATCAGTTGGGGCTGCAAATCAAATCACGATCAATTAAGAAACTTCATAATTAAACCTTACTCTAATCTAATCTCATTAATCTACATGTAACCTCATTAACACTTTTAACAATTAGCTGCATTGGTTTCCCAATCACTTTTAGTATACTCTTGTTAATCTAACCTCATTAAATCTTATCATAATCTAACCATGTGAAATCTTAATCTAATTCAACCTCATTAAATCTTAATCTGGTTCTAACCTCAGTCTAATCTTATCTCAGCTGTTATCTGGAAAAGCTCGCATTCCTCTGTACCTGAAAGTGGTCGATGAAAATCCACCAGAAAGCGTCTTGTAGGATTGCAACCGAAGCTTCCGACTGGAAGATCTTGTTCCAGAACTTCACAAATTCCGGCTGCGGGAAATCATTCCATGCATACTTAATATCTAATCCAAGGAAAATGACTTCTATCATAACGTCCAAATGGTCGCTTTCAATGAATTGCAATCAAGAATCAAAATCCACGGAAGAAGAAGAGAGGTAGAAATCCGACAGACAAGTGAAAGGAGAAGCCAGGTCACGGGTTGGTATGAGAGTTGAAAGAGATAAGTCTTCAGTTTAAGATAATAGTATCATCATCATCACCACCACTAAAACGACCCCAGCACCACCATCACCCCAACACCACCACACCACCCCAACACTATCACCATCCACCCCAACACCATCAACACCCCAACACCACCACCACCCTAACACTATCACCATCCACCCCAACACCATCACCACCAACCACAAAACCACCCCAACTCCACCATCCAAACATCCCCATCACCACCACCCCAACCACAACACCACCACCTCAACACCACCACCACCCCAACACTATCACCATCCACCCCAACACCATCACCATCAAAACCATCCCAAAACCACCCCAACTCCACCATCCATACATTTCTATCACCACCGCCCAAACACCACCATCACTCCAACACCACCATCACCACACCACTACCACCACACCACTACCACCACAACACAGACAGCAGAAGCTGACAAAGGAGGCTAGACAGACAGCATCCTTGAAAACTTCACGCACAAGTACCTTGAACGCCTGGGCTACGGTCACAATGTCGAGTATCGGAGCTGGTTCCCGGTTACCCGGGAGGTTAGTCAGACGAGTCTTGTCAAAGCCAGGAAACGAACAGAAGTCAATGCTGTTCTTCTGAAGTTCATCGTACAACTTCTTTTCCTGCGTTAAAAATTACAAACACAACACAGTTAGAACAGCATCTAAGGAACACCGGAACTGACGTGAAATCAAAACGGAACTGAAAAACTATCGCTATTTGAAGACGGTTGGTAAGTTGCTGTTTAATGATAATGTGTCATAACAAACATGATGAGTGTCACTCTCCTCCTTCTCCACGCATGGGACTGGCACTATTTATTATTTAATTATCGAATTATTATTTAGTTATTTAAAGTAGAATGCCTAAAATAGTTCAAATTATACATGACATCGTACCTCGCTTTCTTCAGACTCTTCCTTCAACTGGACTTCAACTTCTTCACCTGTCAAAATAAATGCTTGCGTTAAGACCAGAAATTTTACAGTTCCAAACAGACAGATGAGAATCAATCAACATTCTTACCCAAACACCCCAGTCACCCGAAGGTGCTGAAACAAACACCCTCAAACCAATCACAGATGCTGACCTTCAAACCAACCACATATGCTGACCCAAACACACTCAAACCAACCACAGATGCTGACCTTCAAACCAACCACATATGCTGACCCAAACACACTCAAACCAACCACAGATGCTGACCTTCAAACCAACCACATATGCTGACCCAAACACACTCAAACCAACCACAGATGCTGACCTTCAAACCAACCACATATGCTGACCCAAACACACTCAAACCAACCACAGATGCTCACCCAACACCCCAAACAATCCACACATTGATCCAAACATCAGAACCCACCCACGCATTGATCCAAACATCAGAACCCACCCACGCATTGATCCCAAACACCCAAACCACCCATGCATTGATCCCAACACCGCAATCTACTCTTTGCCGAATCTTAGCCATCTGTATTAATCAAATCGAAATCCGAAGCTTCTGCTATGCCAAAGTAACAATGCACAATTCATCCATTGACAGTTGCTACTCTATCTAAAGATAGCAGTGTTCTTAGAATTTAAGTTTGTGTCTTGCCCTATTCTTGTCTGTCATTCTCTAAGTGTCTCTCTGTGTATCTGTCTCTATCTCCGTCTGTCTGTTTGCCTGTCTCTGTCTGTCATTTTGTTGCATGTATGTATATCAGTATGCTTTAGCTTTAATCATGAATTTAAACAAGCAGAATGCGAAATGCGATTTGACCTGGAGTCTCCTGAGAGCATGGATCCTTCGATGGATCAATCATCTCTGGTTTCTCCGTGTAGATCAGAAGTCTCTCCGCATGATCGTAGAGCTTCTCCTCAAATTGTCTAATTCTCTCCGTCAGGTCTTGAAGCGGATTCACATCAGACGGCAGTTTTACAGGTCAAGGATCACAGAACAGAAAAAGTGGCTATTTCTCATTTCTTGATTGAAAGAGTGCTCGTTTCTTGATTGAAAGAGTGCTCGTTTCTTGATTGAGAGTGCTCGTTTCTACATTGAAAGAGTGCTTACCAATCATCTCAAGCCTAAACTGCTACATTCCAGTTGTAATCAACTGGCTGATTGAAAGATTGCTCGTTTTGACATTGATTGATTGTTGAGTAATTAACTGGTTGAACAGGTGATTGATCAATCAGCAAAACTCCTCTGCATCTTCATATTTTCTGATTGATCAATCAAATGACTGAGCACTTTAGAAATTCTGTGTTTACGATTATGACTATTAATGATAATCTTGTTTAGTTATTTACAAATGTTGCCCTGTTCATTTAATATTCCCATCATAGTATGAAACAATTTTAACGGAGTGATTAAGGATATACGAAGCGACTCTTAACATCTCGAGAATTTTCTCCTCTGAATCAACGTTAAAATCTCCAAACAGCTTTTCATCTTCCACTTTTCGAGGCCAGTCGGTCTGGAAGCCAAACAAAAAAGCAGAATTATATCCAGCATAACTGATGTATTATGTATCAGAATAGTCCTTATTGTTGTCATTATTCTTCTGATTTTTTTTAACCCAAGGTTTAAGTGATCCCTCAGCAGGGCCGGCCCTAGCCCAAATGGTGCCCCAGACAAATAATCATTGTAACTGAAAAAATGCTTAAACAAGCGAAAAACATAAAACTGTTAAAACAGATTTTTTTTTAAATGGCACCCCCTAGTTTTTGGCACCCAAGGCAACTGCCTGCTTTGCCTGTGCACTATCCTTCAGGATCATAAAAATTAGGGACAGCATTTTTTATCGATCATCATCATCATCATCATCATCATCATCATCATCATCATCATCATCATCATCATCATTACTATTATCGTTATTTTTAATACAAGGTAAGAAGACAAGAACTAAATAACTCTGATTATATAAGCTCGGCTTCTGAACCGGTAATATCCGTAAGATCATAAATACATATATGCAGGTCGAGAATTGTCAGGGGTTCAACCCTCTAGTCTTTCTTAGGCCCCCCAGTAAAGACTTCATTTCTAACCCTTCCTCCCACCCCCACCCCCGTTGTACTAGTGTGATCATAGCATTTTCTTTCACAATTCACTTTGTGGTTATTAATAAAGTAATGTTCTGGTTTATTGTGAGATTTGTGACCATGTGAATTGTATACTAATAAATTTGGTGATGTCATCAATTTAACCCTTATACGGTAACCGGGGGGTAAAAAATAACCCCCAGTCTACTTTTTTTCGTACGCTTCTTTTGAATAAAACAAAAAAGACTTTTGCTTTTGTGACTTTTCCTAGATATGTTTTTTCTTCACAATGTCGTTTTCAGCTGTGCCACATTGCGCTGCCACCTAGCGGCAGACTACTATGAAGAATAAGGTTTTATATTCCGGTACTGGATATATCATTTCTGCACTATGTATTTGTAAACATAGTAGTTGATAGAACTGAATTGTTGGAGATATGTGGTTGTTGTATTTTTGCATATGAATTAGTCATTCTTTGCTGTGTGATTTCCATTTCCTGTTGCGTCTCTTCTATTTCTTGGTTGATGCAGCAGCGTTCAACGCGTATGTCATATGGAAGTTGCAGAATCCAACATGGTGAGATCACGCACATTCAGTGCGTTTGGACAAGCGCCGTGTGTTCCTGCTGGAAGTTGGTCATGAGCTAATCAGACCGCTTATCACGCACCGTTCTGTAACGGCGGACATATGTCATCAGCCATCAGTCTCTCGAGCACTGTTAGCAATTGGAGTTGAGCCAGCGGTTGATCCAGTTCCAACCGCTACTAAGAAAAGAGGTCGCTGCCAGAGTTGCCCTCGACAGATTGATCACAAAGTCGAACACCGCTGTACCAAATGTAATCACTTTGTATCCGGAAAGCATGGACAAAAACGTATATCATACGAATGCATAAGATGCCCACTGAAACTGTAGTAAAACTATTACGGGTGTACTTGTCACTGAATGTTTCTATTTTGTCAGTTTTGTCAAGCGAAATTTTGTAAACGTCATTAGTTACTGACTGTTACAGCACTGCACAGCCGCTTGTTATTGCTTGCAGTTAGTTATTTCAATCAACACTACGACACAGCATTTGGCTTCAGTGATTAGTATCTGAAACTGGTAGCATGGTAGCATTGACTCACAACTTATTACTACTTTTGCTTTAGACAGCCATATTGGAACGAGTCGTCATTTTAATTCAAGATTTCTTACTCATCACATTCAATAATTTGTCTATTGTCCTTGTCTATCAGATAAATTAAACATGACCAAAATTGGTTAAACATTTCCCTAGATTTGACGAAAATAAATTGAGGGGTAATTTTTTACCCCCCGGTTACCGAAAACTGTAACCAAAAAATGGTAACCGTATAAGGGTTAATAAAATAGAGGTTTGTATGTTATTCAGCTAAACGTCACTTTCTTCAGTTCTTACCCAGCCATTGATTGCCAGAAACTCGTCGAGTGTCACGGGTGGCTTCACATTTTCTGTTTCCTTGTCGCTCTTCAAATCTGTTTCATGTTCAGGAACATTTGTGACACCAGTGACAGGGTGCGTTGAATCCATCTTCGTCAACTATGACGAATGCATAATCTGCAGCACTGGTAAAATCAGCACATGCATATTTAATGTTATTCTGCAATGCATAATTTGTGTAGAGTATCAGCATTCAGCATATACCAACATTACATTTGAACGTGTGTTTATACTCATATGCATTTTTTGGTAATGTATTTTGGTAATCATTTCAGCATCCTCGATTATTTCCCCATAATAGCCTATCGCTTCATCATCCTAACTGAAAAATAGAGACATACCTTTACAGAATGGGTGCACCAGTGGTTTATATAAATGTGCTAAACATGACATAGTAAGAAAAATTGTTATTTAGAATGGGTTTATCATAACAAATGACCACTCAAAATGCTATTCAACTCAATAAGGGAACTAACCAAAGACCTCCAATACCATCTTTAGCTTCTTACTACTGATTCATGTTTCTTCTTAATAAATTGTGTTTGTAGTTGCTTTATGCTAATTTATCAATTTATATTCTGGTGTGTGCGAACTCTACATGTTAACATTGAAATTAATTTGCAATGTTGAAACAATGTTATAATGAGTGAATATATAATCGGGGACGCTAAAACGATAGATTACCCATTTTCACGAAGTCTTCTTTATTGCCAGTTTGTTTGGCACGCCAACTTAAGTTTGTTGAGTCCTGGTACTTAGTTCTGAGAGTCACTCTCAGAACTAAGTACTGTATGAAAATATAATCGACATACTGCAATAATTTGGCAGATCCATGCAGAGCTGAGATTTTGAAAAGATTTTGTTAAATTATTCACGCATTACATGATCTACACCAATCGGTTAGTTAAGGGGGACGCGGTGGTCTAGTGGTGCAGGTCGGTGCCTTGTAACCACAGGGTCGAAGGTTAGAATCCACCTCAAGCCACTGCGTAGCGACCCAAGTGCTTCTGAATCGTTGCTTCGATCTTATCGACTGTCTACGAAATACGACACTCTAATCTCCAGTATTTATTTATCTATTTATTTATTGTTACTATCGTAGGCAAGAGGATATCACAAGATTGTTTAAAAATCGTTTACCCTGCTAATAAAGGACCATTAAAATAGGCGATATTAAGCGTACCTTTTAATTCAAGTTTATGTACAAGCATACGATAGAAGCAATAAATTTAATATGCAGAATAAATAACTTTTTAAAACTTTCTATGCGTCGTTAGGCACGCCTGAAATGTTTCCGCCGGAAACGTAAAAAAGCATAGACTAAATATCGAGAAGGAAAAATGAGTTTGATATTGATAATCATTCACTGCTATAATATTATTTACTTCAAAAAGTTACACGTGCCAGTTTTTATTTCATGCAATTCCAATTGCTTCCTTCGACAGCTAAAATCAATCAATCAATCATTTTGGAGTGCAAAGAAATACAACATTTTTTTACATTGGCAACAGGAGGAGACCCAAAACCAAAAGGGATCATATTGTCGCCAAAACTTGCTTAATAATTCCCAGCGCGTGCGCACAGTATAAATAATTACACAGTACGTCGACTCGCAATGCTAACTGTTGACTAGTTTTTGGGGTGACGCCATTTTGAATCCGAGCTCCTGAATTATAGATTCAAGCTGAAATTAACGTTAAAAATAATATTGGTAATTCTAATGAAGTCCTCGATGTTGTTGTAACGTTTAAAAAATATTTTATTTGATGGATTCCGGTGTATCGGCGTGTAGTCCTCAATGTTGTTGTAACGTTTACAAATATTTGATGTGATGGGTTCCGGTGTATCGACGTGTAGGAGCTCGTGTTCAAAATGGCGGTCGGTCACACATTCTGACTGCAGCATCGGCCGGAAGTCGACGTACTGTGTATTATATACTGTGGCGTGCGCTAAATTTAGTGCCGTTCATACTGATTTGTAATCATACTGCGTTATTGTCAGTTTGAAGATATTAAACGAAGATTATTATTATTATTATTATTATTATTATTATTATTATTATTATTATTATTATTATTATTATTATTATTATTATTAAACACGTTGGATCATTTTCCTTTCCTTCGCTTCCTTATCAAAAACTAAAGGTCACGTAGCTCGTAAATCGTGATTGATGATTGGAATTTAGAGCATAGACAATAGGCCTACTGCCGCCTACATTTAAAATTTGTACATAGTGTAAAATATACAATTAAGGCGAGGTTACCAGATGGAACTAAAGCGTGCCGTAAATTCTAGCTTTTCATAGTCTGATCGAGTTATGCATAATATTGCAGTTGCAATCAATCTTTATTCATTAAGTCATTGTGCTAGCTAGGCCTATAACTATACTATTAGGTAAATTCATGTTATTTCATGTATACTGTATTAGATAACCATGATTATATCATCAACATACCTAGGTTATTCCAACGAATGGATGAAGGTATTGTTAAAGGTATTATGATAGGGTGCAATTATCTAGGATGCATCTGGTAGGATCTTCTAAACAACAATATATTGCTATCATAGGCGCCGACTACTCGGGGGCCTTGGGTGCCAATGCACCCAGAGAGAAAGTTCAGTGGGTGCCTGGCACCCAGAAGAATTCAGACCCGAAATTCAATTTTGTTACACCTATGCAGTAATGTCACAACGTGAGAAGTAGCCTACAACAACAACACAAATACCCAACATTGCATGATCTCACAGTCACATTCCGTACATAGATAAATAATTTAATGGGCGGCGATCCCGGGGGTCGAGGGGGACAAAACCTCCCCACCTTTAAGAGTGGGGGGACACGCCATACATCGGACCCTCCAAATTTTGAAGATACACAAAAAAAGGTCAACAAATGCAATTGCGTGTGAGGGCGAAAATGAGTTTTCAGTGCCTTTTTGACGAGATAAGTTGTTTTGAGGAGAATTAGAGTCCCCCAAAAAAAATTCAAGGAAAAAAAGGAATAAAATTGTGTAAGAGAAGGAAAAAAGGAAGGAAAAAGGTCAAAAAAATTATGTGGAGATGAAAAAAGGTCGTCAGGTATGATTTTAGAAGAAGTAACGAAAGTAGGCGGAGGACTAAAAAAAGGTCATCAACTTTTTCAGACATGAATTTGTAGAAAAGTCATAAAGATTTTGTGGAGATGAATTCCCCAAAAAGTTTGAAAATGGTTTATTTGGGACATGAATTCCTAAAAAGGTTATGGACCAGACTATGGCCGACTTTGTCCCCTCACCCCCACCTCTCAGACAAGATCGCCGCCACTGATGAAGAGGATGATGGAGGACGGGTTGCAATGATAATGGAAGAACCGAGAATGTGCGGAACTCGGGAGGGAGTTTTTGGTGTTTCCCAGTGTTTCTTGGTGTTTCCCGACACTCCTTAATGTTTCTTGTTGTTTCCCAATGTTTCTTGTTGTTTCCCAATGTTTCTTGTTGTTTCCCAATGTTTCTTGTTGTTTCCCAATGTTTCTTGGTGTTTCCAAATGTTTCTAACATGTTTCTTGGTGTTTCCAATGTTTCTTAATGTTTCTTGGCGTTTCTTAGTGTTTCTTGAATGAATGAGTTAATGAACAGACGGGAAAAAGGAATGAGGGCTGATAGATAGTTAAAAGAATGAAAGAATGATTGAACGAATATAGTGAAGGGATGAATAGATAGCTGGATGAATGACTGGATGGATAGAGGAATACGTGGATAAATAAATGAATAACTGCTTTTCGTTTCTGTTTGTTGTACACCATGCAATAAAATGAATACATTTCAAAAAATTTCGTCCAGAATCTTTGTCAGAATGACCAGTCATTCAGTTTTCGTCAGCATTAAAAGCCTCTATCAATGTCTCGACAAAGAATTGTCAACAAGTGGTTCTCGTTCAGTTTCTGAGTAGCGGTTGTGGACTAGCGGATGCCTGTTCGTCGATGATTTGGGATTTGATTCCACATTGTAACTTTTCCTTCTGATCCACTCATCTATCAGCCTCCTTCTTATCCCACGGCTCATTACAACAAACGGCAAAATTAACCACGACCAAATAAACCAAACAAACAACACACGACAAAATAAACAACAAAACAAACAACACACGACAAAATAAAAACAAACACACTACAAAGCATTTAGATTTTGCATTTGTATTTAGTTTAACGACAAAACAAACAACAAAACAAACAACAAACGACAAAATAAACAACAAAATAAAAAACAAAACAAACGCGAAAGTAAACAACAAACGACAAAATAAACAAAATAAACAACAACACAAACAAGACAAAAACACAAAAACTACACAAAGGGCTTACGGGAGATAAAGCCACGCCAGGGGCCCCCCTGCCTTAACGAGCTTACGGGAGATTAGGCCACGCCAGAGGCTCAGCAGGGGTGTAGTTTTTGATTATTTTGTCTCGATTGTTTTGTTGTCTATTTTGTTGTATATTTTGTCGTTTGTTGTTTGCTTTCGTGTCTGTTTTGTTGTTTACTTTGTTGTTTACTTTGTCGTTTGTTGTTTGCTTTGTTGCTTGCTTTGTCGTTAAACTAAACACAAATACAAGAATCTAAATACTTATAACAAATAAATACAAATACACTACAAAAAACTAAATACAAATACAAAAAACTAAATACAAATCGAACACAAACCCCACATACAATCGCGACAATACGGAGCCATAGTGTAGGTCTATTAGTGTAACCATCCCATCGCCCTTCGCCCTTCGAGCAGAAAACTTGCTGCCAGAAACTCCAAAGGCACCTATCGAAACACAATAAAATAACGAAGGTTATTATTATTACACGTTACGACAGAATAGTAATATGAAATGAAGCAAAAATTCAAGTCTTTTTCTGGGGCGAGCCCTGTTGGTCGGCATCACACTGACATACATCAAGAAGTTTTATGTTCCAGTCTTAGGTCGACCAGGTCGCATTTACCCAAATCCCAACACGTATAGCAGTTCATAAATATTCATAAATTTATTCTTGCCGCTATTGTATTGTATTGTATTGTATCTAAACATTTATAAAACGCCTCTCACAGTACTCGCTAATCAGAGGCGCTCCCAGTGCGAAAGACCCAGTAAATAGGAAGTGGTTTTGAGAAAGCGGAACGAGGCACTTGGGCCATCAGCTAATAAAGAGGCACGTGTCACTGGAGGGAGTTGATTCCATAGAGCAGGACCAATGCAAGAAAAGGCTCGAGTTTTGGCCATAGTGGTCTTGGCTCGTAGTACAAGAAGAATGTATCAAATCAAAACTGATTAAATTAAAATTAAATTAAAACAAATCAAATACCCGACTTAAAAGGTGCTATATTAAGTGGCTTGATACAAGAAAACAAACAAACATACATACATAAATAGACGCTATTGGTTGAGAATAAACTATGAAATTTCTGCAATGAATATATCCAGCTTCCAGTCCCACGTATACCCTTTTTGTCGCACAAAATTTAATGTCCAGCTTCCACACGGAGGTATAGCATTTTAGTCGTTTCTCACCCGAATTAAATTTCTGCAATGAAAATATCCAGCTTCCACTCGCAGGTATAGCCTTTCAGTCGCAAAAATATCCAGCTTCTACTCGTGAGTATAGCTTTATAATCGCGCAAAATGCAAAGGCTACACTGACCCTAACCCTAAGCCCCAAGTATATATGAACTGCTGTATGTGTTGGGATTTGGGAATATGCGACCAGGTCTGTGATCGTTGCTCTCATCTGCATGGGGAGATATGCAGGTGCCTCGCATCCATGTATAAACTCAAGCCATTGTATCTTATCATGACTCGGATCTCTGACTCTAGGAACAGTCTTCAGCTTTACATACGTGCTGCTGCGCTTAGCTCTGTTCCAAAATGTCTTAAAATGCACTTAAATATCTAGATGAGTTAGATAGGCATGCACGCAGTGCCTTTGTGAAGTAGCCGACTTAAAAGGAGCTATATTAAGTGGCTTGATACAAGAAAACAAACATACATACATAAATACACACATACATGTATAGAAGCAATTCTGTTAAGTAATGATATTTTGCAAATTTATATAACATCGTTTCAAAAGGGCCTACATTATTATTATTATTATTATTATTATTATTATTATTATTATTATTATTATTATTATTATTATTATTATTATTATTATTACTAGCTGTAACCCGTAAAAAATCACGGTATATAAAAAACAATTATTATTGCAGTGATAACAATAACGTCATATTATAGGCCTATAGCCGTCGTCAAGACAACCGTCGCCAAGGCGGCAGTATATTGACGTCACAATAGTGTTTGTTACGGGACGGACAGACAGACAGACAGACAGACAGACGTACAACGGTTATTATGTAAGTTAATTATTATTAATTAGTAACTTCTATCGCACCGGTATCTAGTGCAGACGGCATCAACCGATTGGACATCAAAACCTATAGGCCTATGTAGGACATATGAGCCCCATATAGAAATGCATGTAATGTCATATTCTAACTCTATCTTCAACATATCAACGTAGCATTGGGATGTAGTCCCAAATCAACTTTAGCAGCTTTCTAGAGCATTTAACAATTCACAATGCATAAAAACTTAATTAGGGGAGAGTTTCTCCGATTGGACCGTTGCCTCAATT
Organism: Allolobophora icterica; assembly: GCA_963556255.1. Lineage (NCBI taxonomy): Eukaryota > Metazoa > Annelida > Clitellata > Crassiclitellata > Lumbricidae > Allolobophora > Allolobophora icterica. Next base: position 793,102 of record OY744614.1, on the reverse strand, counting down.
GGACCACGGCCTATTTACCCCCTAGATACATATATAGCCTCGTTTTCAATTGTTGTATTCTTGCGCACTTGAATATTGATCGTGTTGACACAGGCAGTTTGACGGAAAACTATATATTTTTAAAATTGCGGTTAAAAGTCTTTTTCATGTGGTGCTGATCTAATTTTAGACGTACCTGACAACGAGTGTACACATTTTAGGTACGCTTGTAAAAATGAAATCATGTTTGTTTTAGCTATAGCCGGGTTTCATGTTTGAGCGACAATAAGTGATTTTACGCTAAGACTGATGAGCGTTGAACTATCGCAGTGTAAACAGAAGTAGTCCATGTTGCCTGAAATGGACCACGTTCAGTGTCCTGAATTGGACCGATAATATCGCGTGGTCCATTTAAGGACACCGGCACTTGCAATGTTATATTTTGATTCTTTAAATAATAATAATTACCATTGGCTTGTATTATGTCAAATAACATTTTCTTTCTGTTGTATATGCATAACAGTATTTGTATATGTATTTGTGCCCTGCTTGCTCGTGGTTTTGTTTGGTTTTATTTAATTATTTTGATTTGTTCCTTGAACATGCTACTGTCTTACTTCATTGTTGACTGTTCGTCTTTTTTGTACATCATTGTGCTTGCTGACAATAGGCCTAAGTGTTTTTGTTAAGGTGATTTTTACCACGTTTACAGTATTTTGACAGTTAGCTAGAGACTTACTGCATGTCTTTTAGACAATAGGCCTAAGTGTTTTTGTGAAGGTGATTTTTACCACGTTTACAGTATTTTGACACTTAGCTAGAGACTTTTATTGTATGTTTGTAGACAATAAGTGTTTTTAAACGTTTCAAGTGTTTTTTTTGCAAATTATCTTTTAAAAACATCTTTAATATGATGTGTTCCATTCAGGGCAACTGGTCCAGTCGAGGCAACCATGTGGTCCATTTAAGGCAACAGGTTGCCTTGATTGGACCTATTACAGCTCAAGCTGTTTTAGTTATTTTTCATATTTACATGAATACTATCTGTTCCTTGCTTATTTACAACATACTTGACATATTAGCCCATCATGTGGCATAATTTCCTTTTAGAAATTCAGTAGCATTCATTCAGAAAACCTCAGTTTCCCTTAAGTGGTCCAATTACGGCAACTCTCCCCTAAATATAAGTAAAAGTGCACATATATTAAAATAAGTTCATACCACAAAATCAGAATGGAAAAGACATTCATATATGCATTTTCTGACTGAGAAAATGCTCATAACATTCAGGACAGAATCAACTCGGATTACATCACAGAAAAAACGGCAAATGTAACAAAAGCCAGCGACAGACCTGGTGAAGATGGTGCTCTCCCTCCTCTTTGTTTCTCCTGTCTTTTGTAGAGACCAAGATCCAACTGGACAGTTGGACCAGGATTCGTCACAGCAGAAGAAATGCATTCTCCTCCTCCTCCTCCTTTCTCTTACCCCTCCATTCATATTCAATACTGCTGAATCTGATTTATCGAGAGATCCAGCAGAGAAGTGGGTTTAATAGATTCTTCCAAGGGGGAAGGCGACATTTCTTCAAATCCGCTTGACTGAACTTGACTTAGAATGTCCAATTCCGTTAGTCCGTGGGATTGATACTCTCCCATTCCTTCACACTGTGAAGGTTTTTGTGTCTGTTCACTTTTTCTTTTTTTTCTTTTTTTTCAGTTTTCACATTTTTTCACATTGTGAAGGTTCTTTGTTTCGTCAGCTGAATTGCTACATCTCCAGTTCCCTCACTACGTGAAGGTTGAATAATACCTGGAGTGATAATCTAACCGAGTTCGACACCACTCCTTGTTGTCAGTGAATGCGAAACACTAGGAAGACGTGGTAGTGGTCGAACCAGTCGTCCGGATACTGTCCGTCGTCAATGGCAGAAGAATTCCAGGCGGTTGTGGAGCAGGGGTCTTTTCTTGGATGGAATTGCAACTGGGAGGCAGTTGCCATGATGCGTATCTGTCATGAAGGTGATGCAAGCATCTGTGTGCTCGCAGCTGGCTGTGAATTCCTGTCCAACTGTGACTCTGAATTCACGGAGTATTCGGCTCTTGTTTTGATAGCGTAGCTGTACTGCCAGAGTCTATCTGGTGTAAGTTCTGCATAGAACCACCCTAAATATTTAACAAAAGCAGAGGATTTTAATTTCAGAGTTAGTTCCTCTCTTTTAGAAAGGTGTATTTTAGGATTATGATAAACCCACGGAAGGAAAACATAATTTGCATAAGTAATTTGTGTCCAGTGCTCGAAATGGAAAATTTTACGAAACGGAACGCTAGTCAAAGATATGGGAGCATTCACGTTAATTTCATAGTATTTTCCACAATAATTCATTTGACGAACCGGAACGGAACGCTGACGAACCGGAACGGCGTTCCGGTGCGTTCCGGTCCATTTCGAGCACTGTTTGTGTCACAATTCGCTGAGCATAAACACTAAATTATAATGCACAAAACCAAGCCAAGGTTCAGCCAAATTCAAATGAAATAATCACCAAAGATTGATCTTCAATCGGTCAATGAATATTGTTTTACTGACAAACGACATAAAGCAATCATAGTAACAAACATTGTAGGCCTAACATTCAGAGTGGCCCACTGAGGATACGGTTGGCTTATTTCCTGTTTATTTCCATTTACTCATTTACTCAAGAGTCTAGTATAGACTCGAGGTGTACCTTTTTCTGAAAGTCTTTTGTAGGCAATCTGTATAGAAGAATAGGCCTATTTTAGTTGATCGTAATGAAAGATTGAATGAATGAATGAACGAACGAATGGAATAAAAAAATGAATCGCCCTCACCAACATACACATCCTCTACCTCAACATTATTTCACGAAATCAGATCTGGCCAACATTATCCCAGTAGGTACAGACGGAGTATAACTTAATGGCCGACTAGCAGTACCGTTGCTATGATATAAATTAGATTGTGTTAAATTCATATTACATAGGCTACTTGATTGTTTGAAATTAAGCTGCATAATTAGGCCTATCAAAGCATGCATGACCCCCAGGCCCGCCGAGAGGAGGTGCAGGGGGGGGGGCAAATGCCCAGGGGCCCGGCGACTTTTTAGGGGCCCGGGCCGGGCCCGCAATCAACTTAATATGAAAAATATTATATTCAGTTATACAAAGTTTTTGATTTATGCTTTTAAAATATATTATCTGAGGCTTAACTACAATCAGTTTAAACTTCAAGCATCTGAATAAAATCATAGTTGTATATAATATATATAAATATAATATTGTACGGTCGTACACGCACTTTTATTATTTCAATTTGTGATTTTTTTTCGTACGGCCGTACGATATTATATTTTATGTAAAGCCTAAAGATAGTTTAGAGGCCCATAACTGCTCTGCCTAGGGGTCTGTGACTGTTCTGTATAGGGGCCCACGACTGCTCTGCCTAGGGGCCCAGAATTTCTGTTGGCGGCCCTGATGACCCCTGAAAGTAGGCCTAATTAATCGATTGTTTGATCACTTAGTTACTTTATTCATCTGTCTTCAAGAGGAAAATTCTTACGTCTGGCTTCGTTTTTTCTGAAACGATGACTTTCGATGATTTTTCTGCTTGAGATGATATTAGCACGAATCAGTCGGTCGTTGCTTGTTCTGTGCTTTAACGTAGCACACTTCTCCAGTAGATCATCCGATTTCTGGCTCTTTTCATCGAAGATTTTCTCTTCGGAACGATCTTAATTCCTTCCCATCGCTGCAAACCCGCCATTCCAAATGAAATGAACTTCGGTTTCTGCTCCGCATGTATCCATGGCTCGCAACAATCGGTGGAGGATGACGTCATCTCAACTAGGATATGACGTCATTGTAACAAAAGATGACGTAATCGCAACACTCGCAAACACTGATGTGTATTAATAAGCAAAGCCATATAGACGTCTTGTAATTGTATTGTATTATATTGTATTGTATTGTATCTAGAAATTTATAAAGCGCCTATCGCAGAATAGCTATTCAGAGGCGCTCTCAGCACAGAAGCCCAGGGGAAACAGAAATGCCTTTAGGAAACACAAGACCGATGAGGAAACGTTTAGTTTGGCCCTGAGCAGAGGGGGAAGGTCATTCCAGATCGTGGGACCCACATAGTTTCTTTGACCAATGTGGCTATGGTAGGCCTAATCGTTTTTTACTTGCTTTGTTGCTGGACACAAAATCATACGAAATGTCTGGTAGAATCCAATGTAATGTTAATCGCTGAAAATTCTAGACACGACATAAAAACTGGGTCACGATACCAGCCTCTTACCCGGTTTAGTGAAATCATGATAGGCCTAGCCATAGCTGTTTCGCCTCTCTGGAGCAAATTCACGCCATTACGCCTAATATTGATCTGATCCATCTCCGAGCTCATCAAAACCTCACCTCTTGCTATCTCTCCACAGGTCTTTCACTCAAAATCGGAAGACATTGCTCTTTCATAAATCATGTTCTGACCGGCATAGGCGTGATTTGTGGGGTACGAGGGGTAACCGTACCCCCAATTTTTGGACTGGGAGTATCGTACCCCCACTTTTTGAACAATGCCAATCAATATTTTTATTATTGTGCCTTCCCAGAGATCGCAGTCTCAGCCTTGCTTCGTGTATGTAAGAAATTGAGACCTCCACTTTTTAGACCAAAGTTCAGGGCCGAATTAAGACTGGTGCGGGCCCGGGTGCTGTGACTGGCAAATGTCATCACAGAAAAATTTGATGACCTATTTTTGGGAATTTTTGATGACTTTTTGGGGAATTCTTCTTACACAAACTTTTATGACCTTTTTTGGGAATTTTGATTACCTTTTTTGGAGAATTTGTTCTTACATTAAAATTTTTATGTACTTCCGAAAATGCGGCCCCAAAATCTGCGGGCTCGGGTGCTGCAGCACCATTAGCACCCCCTTAATGCGGGCCTGCCAAAGTTACGCCCCTGCCATGGGCGGCGATCATGGGGGTCGAGGGGGACAAGACCCCACCTTTAACAGTGGGGGACACGCCATACATTCCACCACTTTTCGAAGAAACCCCAAAAATGTCATCAAATTTTTTCGCACGTAGCGCGAAATTTTTTTACCTTTTTTTGACCAGATCAGTTCAAAACTCTTTTTTGACCAGGTCAGTTTAAAAATGCCCCCCTCACCTTAAACAAGATCGCCGCCACTGAATAATTTATTTATTTTGTATTTAAAATAAATAAAGAAATAATAACACTGGAACCCTTTACAAGAAAACACTTTCTCCGAAAATCCGCCAAAACTCACCACCTAGTTAAGGGGAGGGGTATGGAAATGGAGGGAGCACCCATGCACCCAGTGGCACCCAGAGACAAAAGCAAAAGTCGGCGCCTATGATTGCTACATATAAATTGTGGACTACACTGTCATTGGACTTTCACTACATAAATTTCGGTTTTCACAAGTGTAAAAATATTGAATAACCGCCTACATGGGCGTCCGCAAAAATTTTTTTAGGGGGCGCAAAATTTTGTAGGAGGGGTAAAAAAATTTCGGGGAGGCAAAATGACGCATTTGCATAGAAATAATTTGCATAGAAAATGTAAAAAAAATGATGATCAAGGACTTTACCTAAATAATTAAGTGTTTCTTCACATTGAAAATCGTGTTGGGACTGTTGTAATAATCATAATAATCAAAAGACTTTATTTCTTATAAAATATTTGCAAAATCCAGGGGACGCCCATGACCGCCAATAGCTTCATGCATTTACTTGGGACCCTAATTAGTGGGATTTTGGTCCTTTCAGGTGCCCCAATTGTGCCCATCTGAGCCTTCATAGTGTAAGATGATGTTTAACTTGTACTGTAAACCGTTCTCATGGACCAAAAAACTGGTGGTTATGGTTATGGTTATATATATAGTCTAGCTAAGCTAGGTCCACGCTGACATATATAGGCCTAGATCTAGGCTACATGAACTTTGTTCAAGCACGAAGTTTGATCAGCTAAAGACCGATATCTAGGTCTACTTCTTTTAGGGTAAATGCGATATGAACTACCTATAGCTACTGTACCCAATTAATTGAACTCTGCACACGAATACAGTAAATACATTGGCGTATTATTATCAAGTCAAGACCTGCTAAAACGATTATAATCAACCACAGTCCACAAACTGTGATAATTTTCTATAACTACTAGTAGGCCTACGTGACCTCGATCGCCACAAGAGACATAAGCATAGTCAGAAGAGGACCGCGTTCATGTGTAAAAATTTTAGAATTTTCGTAGAGATTTCGTGCGCCGGTAATTAATTTAGCATAAGAAAAAACTTGACACGAAGGCGATGAAAGGTGGCAACATGGTGTCTGTTTTGGGCGATGTGATCGGTTCTCGATTAAAAGATGTCGTCTACAAATACACAAACACCGAATCCATTCTGTACGCCTTGGCAATCGGAGTTTCAACCAAGCAGTCCGATTCAATGAGATTCATATTCGAGAAAGACCGAAATTTCACCGTACACCCGACCTTTGTGCTGATCCCGGCAATGGCGGTCGTACGAGATTCCATCCTGACGGGAAAGTTCAACGGATTGTCTGTCGATCCGTCAAGGTTAGTTCTTGGCGAACAGTACCTCGAGGTCTTCGAGCCTATGCCACCATCCGGGAACGTCGTGTCGAAAGGATACGTAGCCGAGGTCCTCGACAAGGGCTCTTCCGGTATGGTCGTTGCTACGAATGTGGAGTCCTTCGACCAGGACTCCGGGGTCAAACTGGCTTTTTGTCAGGGGGTCTTCTTTGTCAGACAAGCGATTCAGTCTGGGTTCAAAAGGTCATCGCAAAAGATCTACGCCGTGACAGAAGCGCCGAGGGGACCCCCGCACGCAACGATTCAGGAAGCCACTGGTGTTGACCAGGCAGCCCTCTACCGTATGGCTGGATACCGTGATGCCAATCCCCTCCACATCGACCCCAAGTTCGCCCAACGCGCTGGCTTCCCGTCGCCTCTGATGCACGGCCTGTGTCTTCTTGGCTACGCTGCTCGACATGTCCTTGAGGCGTTTTGTAAGAACGATGTAGGTCAATTCCGAGCCATCAAAGTGCGATTCACGAGTCCAGTCTATCCAGGGGACACACTGCGAAGCGACATGTGGTACTTGAATCCGTCCAGGATTCACGTCCAGACCACAAACGTCGCAACAGGTCGCGTCTGCATTGCTGGATACACCGACCTACATGTACAAAACGAGCAGAATTTGAGCTCCAAGATTTAGCTTCGATTTTTGTCCAGTCTGCGGCATAGAAACTTTTACCCAACACATCCTATCTAGACCCCACAGCTCCAGTGCCGGATTTAGGCATTTCGTAAAAAGCTACAGCTTAGGTCCTCTCGATCCACAGAGGCTTTAAAAAAATCAGAATTTTGGGGGGACTTTTAGAACTTTTATGTGTACTGTATAATTCCAAAGCTCGAGGGTACGCGTACCCTAAAATAGAATACGTTAAAATACGTACGTACCTTTCAAAAAATACAATACGCGTATGGTACGTATCATACACGAAAATTTTATTTATGGTTTATTCGGCGACCCATAGCCTACGTATAATCTGACGTCAACAGTATGCGTCATTGAAACCGGTAGGCCCCTACTTCCGGTAGCGTAGCAGTAAATTTAATTCGATAAATTCTTGTTTGCTTAAATTAAATTGAACATTCTTATAATGAGCAATGACGTGGTTAACGTATTTTTTTTATTGTTTACGTACCCTAAAATAAGGTACGTTAAAAAACGTACGTACCTTTCAAAAAATAGAATACGTATGGTACGTACCCTCGAGCTTTGTATAATTCCATCTCACCTGAGAAAATGTATTCATTTGAATATAATTTGCATTTTTTACATTAAATGCCTTGCTATTAAGTAATTAAAAGGCATATGTTTTCAAGTTTTGTGAGACCTTCTGGTGCAATATTTTACCAAGGGGCCTCGAAGCTCTATAGAGCTTAGGGGAAGTTAGGGCTTCACTAAGTCTAAATCCGGAACTGCCCAAACAGCTCTAATGTCATCTTCCAACCAGATCAGTCTTAGAAATGAATTAAACATTCAAGACACGTGATCATTTACAAAGTGCACTGCACTTACGAATCCCTGCTGTCGAAACATTTATTGCATAATTACGAACAGTTAACAAAAACAACTGGCGCTACACCAGTGATGCACAACGTCCGGCCTGTGGACCAAATCCAGCCCGTGACGAGTCATGTGGCCCGCGAAGTCCAACAGGAAAAGACCAAGAGCCAGCACCGACATTGAGGCTAAGACGCTACAGTGGTCACTGGAAAAAAACAAGTATTGTAGTAATATAGAAGTACTACGAGTCCCTCTCTCTATAACTCTACGTTTACTTTAATATGTGTTTTACTGCACACTTCATCATCAGAAATTTTGGAATGAATTAAGCCTAACACTTGTTTGGCCCCAAAGGGTTAAGAAATCATTTAATGGCCCTTGGCCGAAAAGGTTGTGGACCACTAACACGGCTTTGTTGCAGTTCCAGTGCCAAAATCACTACAGGCCATTTTTCTCTTCATTGTCCAAAGATCAAATGTGATGCAGCAAACAATTACTGTGCTGGTCAAGGTGTTGTTTACATGTTTATCTCTAGTTGTAATGATTTATTGAATACAAAGGAAACGGTAAAACGTTCTGACCCATCTACATTATCAAGAACGCCACACAACCAACGTTCCCTCTAAGCTGCGCGGCTGCGCGGCCGCGCAGCTCATTGGAAAATGCCGCGCAGCAGTTTCAAAATTCCGCGCACAAGTTTTGGTAGGAAATATTTATGAGCTAAAGTTTTGTTTAACTTAAGGTAGGCCATTGAATTATTAACCTACTTACTTATCTTTGCGTCAACGTAAGGCCAAGATCTGTGTGCGCCCGCAGAGGAGCATACCAGCCACCAGGGGCGTCTATCCCCCCTAAGTCATTGGAGCAACGTCCCTTTTCCCCCTCTTCTTCCCCCCCTTCCCGTTCCTTCCCCCCTTCAAATGGTGGCACACACACTGACAAATCTTTCCCCCCCCTATTTCTTGGATGGAGCATTTGCTCCAAGGTTTCTATGGTGTAGACGCCCCTGCCAGCCACAACCGTTGGTCACAACCACGGATTTCTATTAATTGATCGGTGATCACACCTCCACATCCAGTGTCTGTCTGTGTCAGTGTATCTCATTAATTGGGATGTCCTGCATTGACTCACAACCAGCAGACCAGCTCGGTGGGCCAGCCTATTGAGAGGGATGCTGATAACCCAAAGTTTTCTCCACTGAGTGGAAAGATCTTGCTGATAGCCTACTGAGATTTGAGAGGAATGCTGATAGCCAAGGTTTCTCCACTGAGTGGAAAGATCTTGCTGATAAACCTGATGCTGGTGAGCTGCCTTGCCGCTATGCGGCTGAGCCGGCTAGCTAGCTTCCAACCGATGATGCCTTAATTACTATATAATTAGGCCTGTGTGTCCATCAGATTATCCGTGTAGGATTCCACTTTGAAAGTTGCAACCGGTTTGATACAGCATATTTCTTTGTGACTAAAATTTGTAACAGATGTCGAAACGTAAAACGAACAAGACTGTATTAGACAGTTTTTCAAGAAAAAGTGTAGTTCTAAGTTTAAAACCGAGTGGCTTAGTGCGCTGGTAGAGACAGAACTTCCAACGTCAGCAGAACACGGACGAACGAAACTGGGCGATGTCTTAATTTATCGTGAGAGCACTGATGATGCCGTTTAAGTCAGTTGTGTCAACAAGCTCGTGCTGTTGGCGATTCCAGTACCGGGAAACGCTGGGACGATTGGAAAATGGATTAGGGCCTAGCCGCCTACTTGAAGCGCCACCTTACTCAGAAAATTCATTTGGATTCGGTGTCTAAACTAAAATGCCAAAAATCCGGAGGCCAGCACAGGCTACTAACTGAAAGCGCTGAAGATCGACGAAAAGAGTTTTCAAAGCGGAAGATTGCTGACATCAATGAGGTAAGGTAAAGTTTTGATCGATAACGTAGGCTATTGCTGGCCATCTCTATGAATGTATCGTGATCTCAGATTCATAATTTCTGAAAAATTCAAGTCCGGGTTAATGAAGACATTCGACGACGTAGTACATTTTGCACTCAACGATGAACAATTTTATGTTGGCTCGTCTACTGGATGTCTGCGCAACGCTTCAGGCCTGCATCAAGTGCAGACTGTGAAGGCGGTTTTAGCCAATGAACGCCATCAAGACCAAATCTCGGAACCGTTTGGAAACTGACCGCTTGGACATGACTTTGATGAGGATAAAGTCTTATCAAGGTTCTGAGTTTTTCAATATTATCATCGCAGAAGGATAGGCGGCAGATCGAAGCTTTAGCGTTTAGCATTATTTTGATGCTAGAATAAGAACTACATGTAGGCCTATAGTTTATTTAATTTTTGCATTAGTAATCGTAGCATAATATTTTCATTGCGATAAAGTATGAAAACTATACGTAATTTATAAGCCATACATGTCTTTAATAAAAAGACATCATTACAATCGTGTATGTAGGCCTACTATGTAGTCAGTAATTACAATTTAGAATTATAACAAATGTTCCTGAAAATGTGTTGCTCAAGCGGAAATGAGGCTGCTCAAACACCCGCCAGTTCCGCGCACGCAGAAAAAAAATTAGGGGGAACGTTGCACACAACACTCTTATTACATGACAACAGTTTTTGAGAAAAACTCCTAAATGCTGATCCATAATGAGTGTCGATCAATACATACACAAATAAAACAAACTTTTTTAAATCAAGCAATAAAATGGATTACATATTGAACTCTGCATTTGTTCCTAATCAAAATTCCTATCACCAGCGACAGAGAACCATCGATATGGACAACTTTATTCACATCACAGACTATCAGCCTGAAAGAGGCAGAAACGCCAGTGATTCCTGAGTTACTGAAACTCCTAAAGTGTCACTTGATCTGAAGATTCACGCCAACAGCTGCACAGACGGCATCTTTAACACACCCGAAAACGCGAACAGATTACGACCAAGAAGCCGATAATAAAACAGATGCAGGGCTCTCAATGCATTTCACTTAACCCATTTATACCCACACGTAAAGAAGCTTTGTAATCAGTTGCAAATTTAGTATATAGTGAATTTACAATCAACAGAGCGAAATCAATCTCATTCAAACTTCAAAACACTGCTAATCGTCAATTGTGCTATTACGGCATCATCAAAGATTTAGCCAGAAGAGCCGCTAGAGCAATTTCTACGTTGCCGTTAGCAATTCTCAGTTCTTCAATCGCATCTTCTCTTCTGAAACCGTAGTTGACCAGGCGACTGATGTGAGATTCAGGAAACGTCGGCTGCTGCTGCTGCTGTGGTCGAGAGCGAGATGAGGATGGAGCGAATGGCAACGCCTGAGAAGGTCCGGCTGTTGGATGTTGCAACGCCTGAGAAGGTCCGGGTGTTGGATGACCCATGCTGGCTGTCAATCAAATCCAAGTAACTTTAAAATTGTACATCAGATAAAACAAGTTCCACATAAAATTACTTCAAACCAATTTTTTAACTTGAACTAAATATTTTTCAATCATACAAATGAGGTTGAGGTAGAAAGTGGAGAAGCAGGCCAGGTTTCCACATATAAATATTCGTGTTTATTGAGAAGCTCACTGATTAACTGCCGTACTAAACACTGAAACATATAACAGTACAATTATCACGATCTTCTAGATCATACATCTTGGCACCTGTTAGGCACCCGTTCATTTTAAAGCTGCCCTATAGGGAGTGGAAGGCTGAGTCGACCTGTAGGGAGCTTACAGGTATCAAACCGCGTCTTTCAAGATCTTGTTTTTTGAGCAAGAGCGTTACCATTCATCTATCCCCTTCCCCATTCAGAAAGGCATATATCTGAGAGCAATCATGTTGTGGTACCTGACACAGATGTTAGAAATTAAACTGATCTCAAGGTTAATGACAATTGATCTATAAAGGTTCCACTCTGATACCACACCCTCAACATATTATATTTAATAAATAATAGTACAGTGCTTTAAAACTTAGAACAGCTTTATCTGTACGACAACAACCATATCAACCAAAAACTACGACTAGAATGATGACAACCATAGGCAAAACATCCGAAATTATGATGGAAAGGGAAGCTACATCACAAAGCGGGGCGTGTGCCCCTATTGGGTCTCCCTTGTTCCCTAGTCAATGTACAAGGTTACATTTTAAGTTTTTATGAATTGTTGTATGCATTGTACTTTTGGAATCAATAAATAAATAAATAAAATAAATAAAAAACCTTCGATTTCTCTCTCTGACTGAGCAAGAACCTCGGCCAGCTGTCGATCCTCGTCAATTAACATCGACTCGGAACCCATTCGATTCAAACGTGCGTTATCTGGCAGATCAGCTTCACAGAGAAAAGGTGTGTGCGTGTCAGTCGTTCCAATGACAAGCTCGTTGTGTTTTAAGTCGACAATGCACTACACACAAAGAAAGAATTTGCATTAAGCAGAACCAAATTCTTGGAAAACAATGGCTACCTCAACTGAAAGAAATCATGTTAGAATGTTAGCATGGTGTAAAATCTGGCTAAAGATAACAATCATTATATACATAATCTTCCACTGCATTTTTGAACGCAGGGCCATGATTAAGAGTAGCTGGTGTTATTTACGGCCCGTAAATAACACCAGCTACTGTCTTGTGGATTTCTGACATATTCCTTATACCAGGGGTGGTGATCCTGGGGGCTGAGGGAACATGACCCCACCTTTAACAGTGGGGGACACAGTATACAGTTGTCCCCGTCGAATTTTGAAGAAAAAAAAAAAAAAAAATGTTTTTTTGTGTAAGCACGAAAAAGTTTTTTACTTCTTTTTGACCAGATCAGTTCAAACGTGTCCCGCGTCCCCCCACCTGTCAAACAAGATCGACGCCTCTGCCTGGCACAGTATATCGTGTAAGTTCAGGAACTTTGGATTAGTTCACAGCAGTTTGAATTAGCTAAACTTCATCCACGAGTTAAGCATTTGTACGTAAGAAAGCAGGAATTATAGGGAAACAGAAGAAGGAAGATACGAGAGAAAGAATATCATCGATACCTGGTGACGTTTCAACATGTCGAGACCGAGCAACATGTCCATTGGCTGGTCCTCCAGAATAGAAAATGAACACTGAAGATAATCCGGTCCAATCTGGATCTGACCTAAACAAACAACAAACGCAATTGGAACATGGTAACTTAGTTAATAACAATTCTGCAACAAAGTGCAGAACAAACTGGAACATAGTAACTTAGTTAGTAACAACTCTGCAACAAAGTATATATATAACCAACTGTAGCAACACTGCAACTTCAGTTTTATAAACTGTTAAGAACTCTCTATAAATATTATGCCAGATGTTATTCAGTTCAATAAACCAGACGTTAGTGGAAAGAGAACAACGGCTAGGTCAACAAACAAAAAGCAAAACTGAAACTATACAGAAGACTGGAGTAAAGATATTGAAATATCAAGAGCAGTGTTTCCCAAAGTGGGTTCCGTGGAGTGCCGGCCTTAGGATATTTCGGGCCCCGTGCAGAGTATACTGTACGGGCCCCCCATGACCCAAGTCAAATTGTTTTTAATTGCTAACAATTTTATATTAGTAGATTGTTAACAAGTAGCCTAAATTTAACGATACACAAGAATTCTGGGATATAGAGGAAGTTGACAAGAGAAAATTTAATCAAAACCATAATAATATTATTAGGGTGTCTTGTAAGTTGTTCATACTAATTTTCTGTGACATTTTCGGGCCCCTCTAATTTGCGGGCCTCGTGCGACCGCACGGTTCGCACGCCCCTAAGGCCGGTACTGTTCCATGAGGCTAATGGAAAAGTCTTGTTTGAACGTGTTGTGACATTATAAATCAGCCTCTGACATAAAAACAATGGTTAGGCCCTATGTGGAAAAATTTATTAAAAACAACTGTACATACCTGGATCACTGTTTAAAAATATTGTTCTAGAATATGTTTTGCTTAGGTCGAGGGTTCCGTAAAAAAATTTTCAAGTCAAAAGGGTTCCGTAGCCAAAAAAGATTGGCAAGCACTGATCAAGAGGATTGTTTAAACATATGAAAATATGAAACGAAACTGTTGGAGAGCACAACTGAAAACATGTTGAGAATTCGTGGAACTATATGTAAGGAACACTGACACAGGTGAACGCGTCCAATGATCTTCTGCGTTCCAACTCCCTTTGCTAGTCCCGCCCACCTCGTGTCAATCAAGCGCATGATGTTACATCTCTCGGCACATGCCTGGCTCATGATCGTCATCTGGGCACCTGAGTCAACACAGAAAAATGAACATCATTCCTCTATAAAGATTTGGTAGATTAATCTCTAAACTATTACAACTGACCAAACTGCTGATACTTGCAAGTTGCAATTTACGATAGTTGAAGCCCATAAGCATTACAGGGTTTGCCTACAACTGCATTATTGTTTTTAAAAACTTAACGCAAGCAAGGTCACAGAAATGTAAATCTGAGGCATGGTCAGTCAGCCTTTAAGTCATATTTCTCTTGCAGCAAAAGTTAAGGTAAAACTTATCAGTAATGAATCACATTGAGTCTGTTACATCTTTAACATCTGTTATACTGAACACATAACACAGAAAATTTAAATTCTTACACTTCGCTTTGGTTTATTTAAATACACCCGGTTGTCACGAAAAGCTACGTGTTGCCCCAAGACCTGTGCTAAAATCATCTCATCCCTCGTAATGGATCTACGTGATCCTAGATTCAGACCACCACAAGCCAGGCGTTTTCTTCAGTGGAAAACATTATCCTCTGTCCAACAAGATTCTGGTTTGTAAATAGAATTAAAGCTGACTTTCCCAATGGATCATTATTTCTGACTGCGATTTTGTCAAAGTGACCATCAACTGATGCCTTGTGAGGTTTGGGTCGGGAGCACCACTGACGAGTTTTGTCTTGAAGTGGTGCTTTATAAATGTCAGATTACAATTACATTACATCAAAAACAGTTTATGCTGCACAGATCGATGTGTACTTCAAAGACCTGAGTCCACGAATGCTTTCACTGGATGACCGTTTACGCTGCAGTCGATGTAGAGCATTGTAACTTGGCCAAAGCTCTCTGGCGAATGCTCCATTGCTGTCTCCATGTTGTGTTCAACGTTCTTCAACCTAAACATCAACAGTCACAAATCAGTCATCTCTTTTCAAGCACGCTCCACTATTTAATGGAATGTGCTCCTCAAGGAAGCAGCTCATTTTTTGTAAAGCGCAATTTCAAGGAAAACTCATCAGTAGTGTTCCCGATCCAACAATTAGGAGAACCCTTGTTCAAACAGAATAGACTTCAAGAGCTTGTGGAACAGAGAAGGCAACAGGCTGACTAGCTCAGCTCTGGTTTTGTGAGGAAGGTTGTTCCAGACCACAGGACCAATGAAAGCAAAGCTTCTGTACCCAGTTGTAGAGGAACGAGCCCAGGGGGACAAGAAGCACAAATTAAATTATTAAGACCATTAACGTTTGTATTAAACTGGAATCAGCCAAAGCTGCTCATTCAACTCTGTTAATAGTAACCATCTAATACTTATAGTGACAAGCTCTTTTACAACAAGTGAAATCAATAAATAAAATCAAACATGATGAACAGAAGCCAACAGTTTGGTGGCCGTGCTGGAGTCGGGAGTGCCTCCGAGTTATTTCTCTTGAAGAGGCGCTATATAATGAATGAACAGTTCCTTTTTTGAAAATGTTAAGTTGACATTTAAATTGCTCGACTTTATACACTCCCTGACTGTGTGTGCCATTATGTAGTGGTTATCAGTGCCCAACTGTCCACCCAGTGGTTGGGATTTCAAACTCTCGCGAGGCCAGAAACGCTTCCAGGTTTAGAGTCCACTTGTAACCTTAGCAAACTCCACTAATAAATTGAACGAAGTGGCAGTGGCAAGGTCAGGAGGTGAGAGAGAGTGGACTTACCAACCTCCCTCACAGACCAAGGTTAAGAACAGTAAGTAAGTAAGTATATTATTTATTAACCCATTGCTAATCGCAATTTGGTGCAGAGACATCTAATAAAAACAGTGAAAAAGTATAATAACATCCTAACAAAAACATGAAGTCGCTAATGCTTAACATCCATGGCTGCCTCTCGAGGGGTCGCTAAAGAGCCTGCTCTTCTTCTGCCTTACCTAATTTCTTCGGCTATCTGTCGCTGCGCCTCTGCATCGAATGGATCCGCAGCGAACAATCGGAGTCGCTCTCGATCGCGTTCTGCTCGATCCTGCTGCTGCTTCCTCAAAACTTCGGTGAATTTTTCTGGAGACACGGTCAACAGATTCCGATAAGAAAACAATCGCAGTGCAACTTAGAGAGACCTACAGCTCAACTTATTTAACCAGTACTATGACTGAAACAAAAGAAAAGCCAGACATCAGCAGAGAGCAGGTCGAATTAGCAGCATAGCAACTCAGGTGAAATTTCTTCAATATATAAACAATCCTCAAAACAAATAGATACTATAAATTTACAGATTAGAATAGAATGTTCAAAAGATGCAGAGGGGAGGGGGAATAGATGAATGGTAACACTCTTGCTCAAAGAACTTAAGATCTTGAAAGACATGGTTTGATACTCGTAAACTCCCTCTAGGTCGACTCAGCCTTCCACTCTCTGGGGTGCTGTAAAATGAGCAGGCGCCTAACAGACTGCCAAGACGTGTGATCTATAAGATCTTGATAATTGTACTATCACATGTTTCAATTTTACTTACTGTGGTTTGTCTGTGAGCTTGTCAATAAACACGAATATGTATTATTATTTATGTATTATAAATTAGAAAAGAACGTTGAAAAAATGCAGCAGAGATCAACCCCACCCCGAAAAGTTGCTATACCTAGATTCCCGCTGAGCAGAGCTTCAGCCAGCTGAGGATTTCGCTCTTTCAGGAGAGCGACGTCGTGAGGACTGCTGAGCAGCAGTTCGCGCAGAGTGGCCGGATCTTCGGACATGCTGCCGTAACCCTGTGGCTGCCCAACGCCAGGTATATGCACCTGGCTGAAGTCAATCTGGGGTGCACCTGAATACAGGTGAACATCGTTAATACAGAGACATGTCATCATAATACTCTGAAACAACAAAGGAAATAAACCATCTCATAAATTCCTCATTTGTAGAAGGAAACCTTGCACAAACTAACCACACGTGACAAGTTCTGCTAAATCCAATTTGCAGTTTTACAATTAGAAAATATCAACAAAATCCGGGGTTAATCAGTAATTTATTCTGTAGCGTGCATTGCATAACCACAGCATGATCGATCGTAAACATCTCTAGGTCTATCTCAATAGCACTGCTGGCTTTAACAAAAACTCTTGTCTAGGGCTGCAGATTTTAACGATTAATTAAACGATTAATCATCAAATATTTAACTGATTAATTTCGGCCTCTTCGATTAATTTTCTTACTTATTTCATGATGTCGAGCGGCCGATTTCCAGAGTCAACAGCATGGTGAACAATGATCATATGAAACGTTTGAGTGGAAAATAAAGCGAACATTTTGCATTGAAGGTAAATGCTGATGGAAAAGTCGACGATGGCGACAGAATTAAGTTTCTTTGCAATAAACAGTTCGCTTACCATGGTTCAAACACATCAGTGACGCAGTAACTGACTCACTGACTACATTTTAAACAGTTTCACGCTTTATATAACAGATACCAAATTAATCAAATTTAATCGATTATTCAAAGTTCAATTTTGGAGATAAATCATTTAATTTTGTTTATTCAGTACCAGCCCTGATCTTGTCTGTTCATGAAAACTAACCTTGTCAATTTACACAAAATATTTTAGAAATTCATTTTCTATTCTGATTACAAGTTTTTACATGAATTTATCTAAGTAAATGCGTGAATAAAGGAATAAGAAAAAATCATTCAAAAGTGAATTTTAGGTTCTTTACCCGCTGCAGGTCGGCCCGGGGTCGCACGGCTGCCGCTGGCTGTCTGTCCACTGATTCCCTGGAGGTGCTGAACCACAAGAACGTCTCCATCTCGAATCCCATAAGAGTGTAATGATGCTGGAAAATTACAAACACTGTCAGTTTAACTCTGGTATCCAACAAATATGCTCCAGTTTCCTGAAATAGTCAGCAGGCTCCTGTTACTTAAATACATAACAAAACTGTTCTCAGATACAACAGATTTGTAATGTTTATGGTTGCGAATTAGAAACTCGTTTATTTTTCTAGGTTAGGGTCTTAGTAAACACAAGAACACTAGGCCTATCATTCCTTAACGATAACAAGCAATTTCCTCATCTTCGCGTCGATGGTCGTTTAGACAAAAAATTATCGGCTAATTTCTGGCTGAATTAAAGCACCTGACTGATTTTCTGGGATTCCAATTTTCGTTTCCTACACCAACTACGCAGTTGAACTGTACGAGTGAACCGGAGAACAAAGCGTCTGATACCTGCATTGTCGAGCAAAGGCCGACCGTTGAAAATGAGCAACAGCTCGCGAGCTGGAATCGCTGACTCCAGCTCACACAGAACCTTAAAATTCTCCAGCTCCAGATCGTCGCTCACGTCGAAGACGAAGATCTCGTCGGACATTGTTGTAACGGTCAACTTCATTTTCTTTGGTTTGCAACACGAACAACAAGCACAACGAACGAACATAAACTTTTAATCTCTAGATTGCAACGAACTCCATCAACCGATCGTTGACTCAACTTCCGGTCCCGTACAAACGAAAGTATCTACGACCGATTTATTAGGCGCCATCACTCTAAACTGCGACTGAATTTCTTCAAAATCTAAAATCAAAAGCCACTTCAGAAAAGCGTATTAATCACGACAGAATTACATTTCTTGTCTGAAACTTACAACAGTGATATACTCAGTTTAGTTCGACCAGAACTGAGTATCGCAGAGTAAACCAGTTTTAATAACAGCTGGGAACTACAGTCTAACGTTTTTCCGCTTTCAGATAAGACAAGTCATTGCCTTAGGATAAAGTACGTGGCTACTGCGTGTGGCATACGCAAGCATGGTTTTACATAGAGTCATAGATGTTTGGTTGTATTAATAAACTGTGCTTATCCATGATGTAGGCGTATAAAATAGTTTACATAGGCCTACTTGCGTAATATCCAAGGGCCACACAGGGCCTTTTGTTCTACAAATCATTCTACTGTTCGCGCCTAAGCCAAATAATAACAGCTGAGTTTTCGCCTTAGATCCAAATCAAAGAGCAGTTTGATCGGGTTCAACGCCGGGTCACTTCACCGTAGGCCTATAGCCGAGGGCACAACAGCCGACTTACCAGAAAATCTTACGCTTAGCTTAACCGTCGTCACAGGACTCCTAGTCTGATCGACCTATACTAGTGAATGTACGGAGGTTGAAATAATATTTTCCGGTGTGATCTGTAACTGACGTGATCGTAGAAATTCGCCTGCATTCTGCACAGTGTTGGGTATGAGTTAACTCATATGAGTTTAAACTCACGAGTTAACTCACTTGCTGTGATTTATGAGTTTGAGTTAACTCACCTTAAAGAGTGTGAGTTATGAGTTTGAGTTAACTCATATTTTCTGTGAGTTTGAGTTGTAACTCAATTATTTTAAACTCAACTCACTCTTCGGCACTCGGCACATATTATGTTGAAACAAGCCTTTTTTATATCGTCGGCTTTCCATATTGGTGAGTGGTGACGGCAGGGAGGGTCGTAAACACTGCTAGCGGACAGTATTGTGATTTATGAGTTTGAGTTAACTCACCTTAAAGAGTGTGAGTTATGAGTTTGAGTTAACTCATATTTTCTGTGAGTTTGAGTTGTAACTCAATTATTTTAAACTCAACTCACTCTTCGGCACTCGGCACATATTATGTTGAAACAAGCCATTTTTATATCGTCGGCTTTCCATATTGGTGAGTGGTGACGGCAGGGAGGGTCGTAAACACTGCTAGCGGACAGTATTTAAGCACTGCATATTTTGCATATTGTGAACAGTTAAGACCAACATGGCTGAAGTACCGTGTATTCTTGATGGAAAATATTTTTCTGTTACAAGTAGGCGTGATGGAAAAATTGTTGCTCGATTAGAACGTGCTAGTATGAAACGTGTGAGTTTATGAGTTAACTCATTTAACAAGTGAGTTTGAGTTAACTCATTTCACTTAGGATGAGTTGAGTTTGAGTTTAAACTCATTTTGAGGTGCGTGAGTTGAGTTTTGATTTAACTCATTTCTTGTGTGAGTTTACCCAACACTGATTCTGCATAATTATAATGTCAAAGCGGTGACCCATTTATTTCACCGGTGATCAAATGCGATTGGCGAATATCTATAGCTGGGAAAGAACTGTTTTAAAGGTGTCTAACTGGAAGTTTTTTCCTATTATATCATAGAGATGTGTGCAGAGCTTTTGAGGTATAATAAAGGCGTTACATTAATTAAGTATTTAGATATATGCATAACTAGCTGGATTACCCGGCGTTGCCCGGGGTTATAAGTTTCACACCACCACCACCCCCACACCACCACCAACAACAACGACTGCTTGGCAATCTTGGCAGTCGCCCTCTGGCGGCGACTGCTTCGCAGTCTTGAAGGCCCTTGTGGCGTCTGGCGACGTCTGGCGGAGACTGCTTCGCAGTCTTGTAGACGCCTTCTGGCATCTAGCGACCTCTGTCGTGGACTGACTGCTTCGCAGTCGCTCTCTGGCGGCCACTGCTTCGCAGTCTTCGAGGCCCTTGTGGCGTCTGGCGACCTCTGGCGGAGACTGCTTCTCTGTCTTGTAGACGCCTTCTGGCGTCTAGCGACCTCTGCCGTGGAGTGACTGCCTCGCAGTCGCCCTCTGGCGGCGACTGCTTCGCAGTCTTGGAGGCCCTTGTGGGGTCTGGCCACCTGTGGGGGAGACTGCTTCGCAGTCTTGTAGACGCCTTCTGGCGTACAGCGGAGACTGCTTCGCAGTGTTGTATACGCCTTCTGGCGTCTAGCGACCTCTGCCGTAGACTGACTGCTTCGCAGTCGCCCTCTGGCGGCGACTACTTCGCAGTCTTGTAGGCCCTTGTGGCGTCTGGCGACCTGTGAGGGAGACTGCTTTGCAGTCTCCCGTGGACTGACTGCTTCGCAGTCGAAGACGGTGAACCGGGCGTTGGCGTGTTAAAGAAAACGCCAAAAATCTAGCCCTCACTGCCGGTCTGTAGTCGGCCTCGCCCTTAGTCAAGCAGACTGGTTGTTTCATATACTGTAAATAATTTAGATCTTTGTCTCTGAACATACATGTGTTAAAATTTTGCTGTAAAACGATGAATATACTTCGAATCGATCGTCATTAAATTTTGTGCGAAAGTAAACAACTTATGCGCATTATTAATGACGTTGGGGAATACCGGCGCCATAAATAGAAGCGCGGTGTCGTTATGCGCATTAGTAATGACGTTGTGGAATACCGGCGCCATAAATAGAATCGCTTCGCGCTGGGTCGTCAGGGACGGTCGGTTGGGTAGAGTTTTTGGGGATTTTCACCATGTTAGCGGTGAAAAGGGGGCACGCGAACCCCTCCACTGGGTGTCCGAAGCCGTGGCCGACACAGTAGTGCAGGTTTCGAGTGAAAAGGTGCAAAATTGTAGAAGTTAAGCCCGGTCAAACAGACAGAGAGACAGACAGACAGACAGACAGACACACACACACAGAATTCTCGCTTTATTTATATAGATTATCCCATCGAATACTCCTCCACTACCTTAACCTAGGGTGGAGTCAGTCCTAAACATGTCTTAAGGAGGAGGGTGACGCTAATCGTCGTTATGACCATTGGAGAAAAACTAACAGTGTCAGAACACATCAACCAAGTTATAAAAAGTGGCTCCTCTTCCACATTCGCACTAAAAACAATTAAAAATCACGGGGCATCTGTAGATTCTCTTCACTTGATAACCAATGCAACCATTATAGCAAGAACAATGTATGCTTCTCCTGCCTGGTGGGGCCTAGCTGATGAAAAAGACAAATCTCGCCTGGAACGCCTAATGAACAAACTTAAACGATCCGGCTATATTCAAGCCAATTCTCCCTCTATCGCAGAGCTTGCAAACAAAGCTGAAACTGTATTATTTAAAGCTGTCCTGTGTAATGAAAACCATTCACTAAGATGCCTTTTCCTTAACCATCATTTAACTCCCTATTTTCTTAGAGACAGACCTCATAACTTTAACCTCCCTGTCCCTGATAAAGACTCACGAAACTTTATTTCTCGTATGTTATTCGCCAACTCATACTAAGCTATTACTTCCTCAGTTCTATTTTTCATGTACACCTACAGCGTTTTGCCTGTTGTTCTACGTAATAAACGAATATAAACATAAACATAAACATGAGGCAGCGTCGTCAAACAAAACTGCACAACTCTCTGCTAAGACAATTATTTTTAAAATAGCGTTTCCGACTGATGCTATAAAGATTGTTTAAGTCTAACTATTCGCTTGAATAGCAGTTGGTTCGAATCGCCGTAGGGTTTCTGTCAACGACCCTGGCAGTCACAAGCTGTCATTCCTTCTATATTTACTAAACACTTTACCTCTGGTCACCTTTATGCAGATGATGTTCAGATCTTTGTCCAAGGCCCATCCTCTCAGCAGATCTCCCTTGTTGGATCCATTGATTCCCTGTCACATGATCTCCACTCTTGGATGTCATCAAATCGACTTAACCTTAACTCTTCTAAGACCCAACTGATCTGGTTTGGCACTAAACAGCAACTCTCTAAACTTGATATCCCACTTCTGTCGTCAATATACCCTGCTTTTTCATTTTCATCCAGTGTTCGGGATTTGGGTGTCACCCTTGATAGTACCCTCTCGTTTTCTGAACACCTCTCCCACCTGACACGTTCCTGTTTCTATCATCTGAGGCGTTTGAGGGCTGTAAGACGATCAGTTTCTTCTTCAGTGTTTACTACTATGGTCCATGCCTTCATTTGCTGCCGCATTGACTATTGCAATTCATTGTTTGCTGGGCTCCCTAAAGCGCGCCTTTCATCTCTGCAGTCTGTTCTGAATGCGGCTGCCAGGCTCATTGCTCGTTTTCCTCGCTTCTCTCACATAACTACCTTTATGACTGATGTACTTCACTGGCTTCCTGTTGCTTCCCGCATCCAATACAAGGTTCTTCTCCTGGTCTCTAGGACTCAATTGGGAAAAGCTCCTAAATACCTCTGTGACCTAATGCGCAAACCTCTATCTGCTCTGTCTTCCCGCCCTCTTCGGTCTGCTGACCGCCTTGATCTGCTTGTCCCTCGCGCAAGGACTTCGATGGCTCAGCATCGTGCGTTTGCCATCCTTGGCCCTTCCCTTTGGAATGACCTGCCCCCCTCTCCGTAGCAAGATTTTGCTTGGGATCTCGCCTTCTTCTCTCCGCTGCCTAAAGACCTTTCTTTTCCCTCGGGGCTGACACGCTGGGAGCGCCTCTGAATAGTCTATGCTGTGAGAGGCGCTTTATAAATAATTATATAAGATAAGATAAGATAAGATTAGTACAATTTTAAATTAATACACGAAAGCCACTGCTCCGCTTAGACACCTTTTAAACGTCTCCATTTTCAGCTACATATTCACCAGTTGCGTCCAATTTCTATAGATCGATCAGTCTAAGTCTCTAAGAAGTATCATGCTGATTGTTGACTTCAACGTAACTGGCATCCACATGATGTTACCAAGCATGAAATAGTGCTACATAAAACAAATTTCCATTTAGACACCTTTGAAACGCTACCATTCTCAGCTACATATATATTTAGTCGCGTTCAATCGGTATATTCGTCAATGGTCCGGAATTCAACGTAACTGATATCCAAAATCAACGATTTCAACGTGGCTATTTTCGGCTACATATTCTTTAATCGTTTAACTGCTTGGATAGCGAGCGATTCCATCGAGTCCCCAATGGCGACTCGATGGAATCGCTATCCAAGCGACTCGCCATAAGGTTTCCGTCAACGATCCTGGCAGTCGCAAGATGTCGTTAGTACAATGAACAACATGAAATCCACTGCTCCAGTTTAGACACCTTTAAAACGTAGCCATTTTCAGCTATATATATAGATTCGTCAGTCGTGTTTAATTACCAGATTATCGGAGTACTGATATATAACGGAGATCGACGTAAACAGCGCTGACACCCACAAGATGACGCTAAGGAACACGTACTGCTGCATAAAATTCATGCCTTTATTCTGGTGGTGCCAGTCCAAGGTATCGATAAACGAGGAGGGCGCCGATATTCAACTTCGTCAGGACATAGCGTCATTAAACAGCAATTACGTCAACATCAGAACTGAGAACAAATCTTTATTAACACAATTATAACAATAGAACCGATATCAGAAAGGCGATTCCTGCTGGTGGTCCCAACATAGGCAAAGCTTCTAGACTGAGCTGTAGCAGTATGCATACGAACAACAGTCAGGAGTCCAAGGACAGCCGACTGGAGGGTGCCACGTCCCAGGACACTGAAATGCAGAAGTCCCTCAGATATGATGGAGCAGAGCCAACAAGACAATTCTGCTTAAGTGTCAGGATCTTAAACTGAGTACGTTGCTGAATGGGGAGCCAGTGCAAAGTATCCCGCATAAAGGAAGCTATATCTCCAAACCTGGGGACACCACCAAAAAAGACGGGCAACGCATTAAGAACAGATTGAGGCTGAAAACATTAGCTAGTGAAAGTCCAGCAAAGATGACATCATAAGTTCAGCATCCAAGGCAGCAAACCAGCATTGTAATATCTGCCTTACTTCACCTCGTATATATCTGATAGTTTCGGTCATCCGTGTGTCCTACGATAAACGCCCTCCCTCCCTCCCTCCCTCCCTCCCTCCCTCCCTCCCTCCCTCCCTTCCTCCCTCCCTCCCTCCCTCCCTCCCTCCCTCCCTCCCTCCCTCCCTCCCTCCCTCCCTCCCTCCCTCCCTCCCTCACTCACTCACTCACTCACTCACTCACTCACTCATTATCGCACACGATCTGACGGAAGGTCGAGGGGCAGGAGGAGCAAAAACAGGCACCGCAGGTCAGGAATGAGCGCACGCGCACGGGCTATTATCGCAGGAACGACGGTTCTGCTAACCCACGTGGCCAGCTTTATGTTGCATTGTCGCGTTCACGAAACAGGGACAACCCGTCATATATGACGACGAAATACTCAAGTGGCATAATGGTACTCAACGTCATCATAATTTTGGAAATTTATTAAGTGCTATTTTCTTTCCATTTCATGAGTTCGAGTCGAATACAAAGCCAGATTCGGCTAAGCTTAAAGGCTCAACGCCAGGAGCTTATTCATGAGAGCTGCATCAAGTCAGAGGGGTTGTCCAAAGACGCCATGTGAAGAACCAAATCTGGTTTTTATTTTTGTAAAATATGCACAAATCCAGGGGAATGGCCCGGAATGCGCCCTTGGCCCCTCCGGACGATCATGCATTCATTATTCCGGTGTGTTCGCTAACCGATGGATCTAGGACAAAGTTATCTATAGCCTGCGGATTGATCTAGTGATTAAATGGAATTGTCGAATATCTATAGATGGTAATAAAGTGTTTTAAAGGTGTCTAACTGGAACAGTTTTCATATCATCATCTATATAAATAAAGCGAGAATTCTGTGTGTCTGTCTGTTTGACCGGGCTTAACTTCTACAATTTTGCATCTTTTCACTCGAAGCCTTCACCACTGTGTCGGCCTCGGCATCGGACACCCAGTGGAGGGGTTCGCGTACCCCCTTTTCACCGCTAACATGGTGAAAATTCCCCAAAACTCTACCCAACCGACCGTCCCTCACGCCCCAGCTCGCCTCTTCCACTGCAAAGCGGTTCTATTTATGGCGCCGGTATTCCCAAACGTCATTAATAATGTGCATAACGACACCGTCCCTCACGCCCCAGCTCGCCTCTTCCACTGCCAAGCGGTTCTATTTATGGCGCGGGTATTCCCCACCGTCATTAATAATGCGCATAACGACGTTGTTTACTTTCGCACAAAATTTAATTACGATCGATTCGAATTATATTCATCGTTTTACAGCAAAATTGTATGTTCAAAGACTCTGCTTTACTAAGGGCAGTGAGGGCTAGATTTCTGGCGTTTTCTTTAACCCGCCAACGCCGGGTTCACCCTCTTCGACTGAGTACGGTCAGAGAGGTAAGCTTTGAACCAAAGAAGAGGGAGACCACCGAGAGAGCAATATTGTGTATTACCGCATTCCAGTTTCCGCATTGTAAGGGACCCCGGACGTATGTTCGGAGGGGGCCACGTTCTTTGTTGCTACGGCTCTGATATTAAGTATCTAGATATATGCATAATTATCCCATTGAATACTCCTCCACTACCTTAACCTGGGGTGGAGTCAGTTCTAAACATGTCTTAAGGAGGAGGGCGACGCTAATTGTCGTTAGGACACAGCGTCGTCAAACAAAACTGCACAACTCTCTGCTAAGACAATTATTTTAAAATAACGTTTCCTACTGATGCTATAAAGATTGTCTAAGTGCATTGTGGGGCGTGGGGGGCTCAGTGGTAAGTTCGGCGCCTTGTGACCGGAGGGTTGCAGGTTCGAATCCCACTCTAGCCGCTGCGTACGGACCTTGGGCAAGTCCTTCACTCGCAATTGCTCGTGGCGCTTCGGCGTGAATATTCTGGCACAGTATCAAATGCTGTAGTCGGGAGCACCTCTGAGTAATAGTTGACTTCGAGAGGCGCTATAGAAATATCCGGAATAATAATAATAATAATAATAATAATAATAATAATAATAATAATAATAATAATAATGCGATAGCTTTATTAGAATGCGATAGCTTTCAGAGGCACTTTCCCCAGCCAGGAGTTAGAATAGGGCCATTCCGGACTTTTTATATGTTATATTAATTAATATTGAAGTCCCTGAGGGATCCTGTATACCTCGGGGCAAAAAAAAAATTATAATAATAATAATAATAATAATAATAATAATAATAATAATAATAATAATAATAATAATAATAATAATAATAATAATAATAATAATAATAATAATAATAATAATAATAATAATTTAATCGCTTGAATAGCAGTTGGTTCGATTCCGCTTAGACACCTTTTAAACGCTTCCACGCTGAGCTACATAATTTACCAGTTGCGCTCAATCTCTAGATCCTTGATATGTGAATACGAAGTGTAATGTCGACTTCAACGTAACTCACGGCAACTGACATTCACAAGATGTCACTAAGCACCAAACAGTGTTTCATAAAAACACAGTTCCATTTAGTCACATTTGAAACCCTGCCATTCTCAGCTACATATTCAGTAGTCGCGTTCAATGGGTATCTTCTCAAATGGTCTGGAAGTCAAGGCAACTGACAACGAATGCAGTATACACGTCGCCATTCTCAGCTACATAATTATTCACCAATCATTTAACTGCTTGGATAGCGATTCCATCGAGACGCCATAAGGTCTCCGTCAACGGTCCTGGCAGTCGCAAGATGTCGTTAGTACAATGGACATTGATACATGAAAATCCACTGCTCCAGTTTAGACACCTAAAAAACGTAGCCATTCTCAGCTATAGATATTCGTCAGTCGCGTTTAATTTCCAGATTTACCGTATGCTGATATGTATATATAAAAGAGAACGACGTAGACAGCGCTGACACCCACAAGATGTCGCTAAACAACAGGTATTGCTGTGTAAAATTCATGCCTTTTTCCGGTGGTGCCAGTCCAAGGTATCGATAGAGGAGGAGGGCGCCGATATTCAACTTCGTTAGGACATAGCGTCATTAAACAGAAATTACGTCAACATCAGAACTCTCCAAAACAGCAAATCATCATTATCGACAAACAACTCAATTTCAGAATATTTTAAATTAGCTAGATATCACACAAACAACCTTGCAACAGCACACTTCAAAAGCAACCACTTACCTAAATAATTAAGTGGTTTTCGCATTGAAATTCGTGTTGGGACTGTTGTAATAATAAATATAATAATCAAAAGATTTTATTTTGGTAAAATATGCGCAGAATCCATGGGGAGAAATGCGTCCTTGGCCCCCTCTTTGTCTCTTTGTGCCGTCGGCTCTAGGAGCCCTATCGATCGTCATGCCACACAGTCTCCGTTGCCGTCTTGCTACTTCTCCCAGTAGCCCTTGAGTCGCGCTTTGGCCTGGGAGTCCCACCTCAGCGCTCCGGCCTGGGAGTCCCTCCATCCGCGACCATCGGCGTGGTTTGGTGTGTGGCATGACGATTTTCTTGGCATGATTAACAGGGGTGGTTTGCCATTGCCTTCCCCTGGTTTTGCCTGCCGTGCCCGTTCGTTCCCCCTCCTAGGAAGAGTACTTCCTAGGAAGGGTACTAACGGTCCGCACCACGAGAAGGTGGGCACGGAGGACTTTGGTTCACCAGCCCAGGTCGGATCCGAGTCTACGCTCATCAGAGTCGTCGGTCAGGTCGCCTCCCTGCTTTACTCTGTACCAGAGTGACTGGTGAACCTTGGCCCCCATCCATACATTATTCCGGTGTGGTCGGTAACGGATAGATTGTAGAGAAAAATAAACGTGATCGTAGTAATTCATCTACATACAAGGACAAAGCAATCAGGACTACAAGGGACCTAGTAAGTAAAAGAATTGGCAAGTATCTATAGCTGGGAACGAATCCTTTGAAAGGTGTCTAACTGAAACATTTTTCCTATCATCACAGCGATTTTGAGATACCATAGAGGCGGTATATTACGTATCTATAGATATATCCTGACATAATTACTGTTCGTACTCTGACAGTGCCAGTCCCAAGCCTGGATAAAGGAGGAGGGCGAAGGTAATCATCTTTGTTATGACACAGCGTCGTTAAATACTACTATACATAATTATACCATCGGTAACTCCTCCACTGCTTTAAACTGGGGTGGTGCCCAGTGGCGGCGATCTTGCTTGACAGGTGGGGGGGGCAGTTTAGAACTGATCTGGTAAAAAAGAGTTTTGAACTGACCTGGTCAAAAATGGTGTTTCTTCCTAATTTTTTGGGGTCGAATGTATGGCGTGTCCTTCACTCTTAAAGGTGGGGTCTTGTCCCCCTCGGCCCCCCGGATCGCCGCCCATGGTGGTGCCAATCCTAAACCTTTCTAAATAGGAGGGCGACGATAATCGTCGTTATGACACAGCGTCGTCATGGGAGGCCGCAGGAATTTTTATAGGGGGAGCAAAGTTTCAAATTGTTGGCACGGGGACTAACGAGGGTGCCGAAAGCAACCGATCGCGTCACCCTCGGCGTTTAGGGGGTCTGGCGCGGATCCCAACACCATCCAGCGTTTTGGAAGCATTTGACATTATATGGCCTATTCTAAGAGTTCTAGCAGTAGGATCCTGTTTTCAGCTGTAAGAAAAAAATAATAGTCAAGGACTTACCTAAATAATTAATTGTTTTTGACGCATTGAAAGTCTTGTTGGGACTGTTGTAATAATCATAATAATCAAATAATTGGATTTAATCGCTTTGAATCAACTGTTCCCTCTTGCTCCCTCTGTGGGTCGACGCCCATAAGCGTCGTCAAAGAAAACTACACAACCCTCTGCTAAGACAATTTGAAAAGAACTTTTCCTACGGATGCTATAAATATCCTTTAAATGCATTTAATCGCTTGGATTAAATGCATGGGTTCGAATCGTTGTAGGGTTTCCGTCGACATTGACAGTTACAGCTTGGAACTGTCTCCCCTTGTTTCTCCGCCAAGAGCTTCTTGCCCTCTCTCCTCTCCAGTTCCGTAGACGCCTGAAAACCTTTCTTTTTGCCGGTGCCGGCATTGATGCAGGTTGAAAGCGCCGCTGATTTGAGTGGCGCTATATAAGTTTTCGGTTACAATTACAATTACAATTACAAGATGTCGTTAATACAACGGACATTAATCATACCGTACACAAAATCCGCTGCTTCATTTAGACACCTTTTAAACGCAGCCCTTTTCTCAGATATATACTCACTAGTCGCATTCAATCTCTATACTATCGGTCGACTTGCATGACGAAAATTAAGGTTGAGTTAAACGTAACTGATATCCACAAGATGTCGCAAAATACTAGGCAATACAACATAAACCTATAGTTTCACTTAGACACCTTTAAAACAGAGCCACTCGCAGATATATCAGAAATATACTAGCCGTGTTCAACCGGCTGTCTCTGCGCAATTATATCGTATGTAGGTAAAGTCGATTTCAAAGGAACTGACATCCACAAGATGTCGCTAAGCACTAAGCAATGATAAATAAAAATCCGTCCGTCCTTCTTCCTCTCCAGCTCCAACTAATATGTGTGTCTTGAGTCATGAGCCCTCAGATTAACGCCGCAACAAAACGACATCTGCTGAACACCCTCTGTCGGGAATTCGCAGGTATTTAGACACCTTTAAAACGCTGCCATTATCAGCTACATATTCACTAGTCGCGTTCAATCTCTGATAGCTCTAGGACTTCGGTACGAAGCTTAATGTCGACTTCACCGTAACTGACATCCACAAGATGTCGTTTAGCACTAAACACTGCTACATAAAATGCACGGTTGCAGTTATACATCCCCGAATATTATTACATGTTATTATATACCGTTCTCAGCTACATATTTACCAATCGCTTAATCCATTTCAATTGCGTTGAGTCACCGTCAACGACCCTGCCGGTCACAAGATGTCGTTAATACGATTGACATCACTATAATAATAACCCAGATCCGTCTGTCCATCGTTCAGAAACGGTAATGGAATGTCTGGAATGTAGCTTATGCTGCCTACGCTGCCTTCATCGGGCGAACTGCTTGACAAACGGCCGCTGCTCTCCCTCCCCTGTCATATACTCTGATTAGCTAGGAGATAGACCCTGGAATGGGGTGCAGGGGGTGGATGCACCTGTACAGAAACACAAAGCCAGACAGACGGACGGCTTGACAAACGGCTTGACAAACACACACACTGTCATAATGACGGGCAAATACTCTATGTAATACATGCAATCCACTGCTCCAGTTAGACACCTTTAAAACCAGTCATTCCCAGCTATAGATATTCGTCAATCGCGTTTAAACGCCAGACTCTTGAATTACCACCCGTGTGTCCTTTACGGTACGTAAGATTTGTCGATGTTAACGGAGCTGACACCCATAAGATGTCACTAAACAGCAAATACTGCTATATAAAATGCATGCCTTTTTCGGGTGGTGCCAGTCCGAAGTCTCGATAAAGGCTGAGGGCGCCGCTATTCAACTTTTTTAGGACATAGTGTCATTAAACAGAAATTACCTGACCATCAGAACTGAGAACAAATCCTTTATTAATACAATAGAATCAATATCTGTTGTTGCTATTCTTATTTTTTTATATTTACATGTAATCATTAGTGAACATCATATGAATGGTAACACTCTTGCTCAAAGAACATAAGATCTTGAAAGACGCGATTCGATACGCGTAAGATCCCTATAGGTCGACTCATCCTTCCACTCCCTAGGGATAGCTGTAAAATGAGCTGTCGCCTAAAACGCTGCCAAGATGTGTGTTCAATACGATCTTGATAAAATTAACTGTCACATGTTCTATTGTTACTTACTGCGGTTTGTGAGTGAGCTTGAACACGAATATATAATTATTATTAACTGGAATTTTGATGCAGAAAGAGATTTTGCTGAAGCACGATTTTGAAAGTTAAAGTGGTAAAATGACAGTGCAACCCACAACCATAATCAATAAATAGGAATCACTCAGGTACAACCATCTCTCAACATCCAAGGCAGCAAAACCCCATTGCACTTGTAAGCTGACATTTTCTAAAGTGCCAATTCAAGAAAAACACTCAACAGTGGAGCTTCCGACCCAAACCAGTGAAGTTACTGTCGAATAATACAGACTTCAGATACTTTTGAAACTGTGGAAGGGAAAAATGAGATCTAGCCACAGCTGTTGAGAAAGGCGATTCCAGTTGGTGGGCCCAACTAGGCAAAAGCTTCTGCACTGAGCTGTAGCAGTATGTATACAAGGGTTAGTGAGGAGTCCATAGGCAGCCCAGTGCCGCCCAAAAGGTGCCATTAGCCGGGACCAAGAAGAATGAAATGCAGAAGTCCCTAAGGTACGATGGAGCAGAGGCAACAAGCAATTGCGCAAAAGGGTCAGGATCTTACCACAGAATATGCTGCTGGATGCGGAGCCAGTGCACGCAAAGTATTCCGCATAAAGGAGTTCGAATTGAATAAAAAGCCATAGTCAGCTATGTTTAAAGGCTAAGCGCCAGCAGCTTATTCAGCGTCAAGAAAGGAGGGTTGTCAAAAGACACCAAGTGAAGAACAAAGTCTGGTTTCAAAAGACATTAGTCGAGCCACATTAATAACCTTGCACACATGCATGAATGTAAGCAAGTAAAGGCATACATGTATGTACGTACGTATGTATGTGTGTATGTATGTATGTGTGTATGTATGTATGTGTGTATGTATGTATGTATGTGTATATGTATGTATGTATGTATGTATGTATGTATGTATGTATGTATGTGTGTATGTATGTATGTGTGTATGTATGTATGTATGTATGT
Organism: Allolobophora icterica; assembly: GCA_963556255.1. Taxonomy (NCBI): domain Eukaryota; kingdom Metazoa; phylum Annelida; class Clitellata; order Crassiclitellata; family Lumbricidae; genus Allolobophora; species Allolobophora icterica. The sequence continues at coordinate 760,411 of OY744614.1, read as the reverse complement.
GTATATGTACGTACGTATGTATGTATTGTATTGTATTGTATTGTATTTGAACATTTATAAAGCGCCTCTAGTAGGGTGAACCGTTCAGAGGCGCTCCCAGTGCGCAAGGCCAAGAGAAAAGAAATAAGTCTTGAGGAAAGCAAAAGAAGATGAGGGGTTACTTATTAAAATTTGAGAGCGAGTAGAAGGAGACAGTGTATTCCAGAGAGAGGGACCAATTGAGGCAAAAGATCGGGACTGAGCCATAGCTGTTCTAGTATGAGGAACTGAGAGATCAAATCTGTTTGAGGAGCGAAGTGGACGATGCGAAGAGACAGAAAGAGGCCGGTGAATTACATCAATTAAATATTTGGGGGCGAGACCCCGCTGTGTCTTTGACACCAGCATAAGGATTTTGAACTTAATACGTGCAGAGAGAGGAAGCCAGTGCAGTTTCTCAAACATGAAGGATGAAATGCGTGAGTAGCGTGGCAGACGGGCAATTAATCTTGCAGCTGCATTTAGGACTGACTGCAGAGGCATGAGACGGACCTTGGGAAGACCGATTAGAAGCGAATTGCAGTAGTCAATTCTGGAGCAATTATGTGTATGTATGTATGTGTATGTATGTATGTATGTATGTGTATATGTATGTATATGTATGTATGTATGTGTATATGTATGTATGTACGTATGTATGTATGTATGTATGTATGTATGTATGTATGTATGTATGTATGTATGTATGTATGTATGTATGTATGTATGTATGTATGTATGTATGTATGTATGTATGTATGTATGTATGTATGTATGTGTATATGTATGTATGTACATTGTACGTATGTATGTATGTATGTATGTATGTATGTATGTATGTATGTATGTATGTATGTATGTATGTATGTATGTATGTATGTATGTATGTATGTATGTATGTATGTATGTATGTATGTATGTATGTATGTATGTATGTATGTGTGTGTATGCCCTTTTGTATGTCTGTTAGTCCGTATGTCTCTTCGTACACTGTATGTATGAATAAACTGGACGTGGTGCCAACGCAGTATCTCTCAAAAACACCGAACCATCGCTATCAACAAACAACTCGATTTCAGAATATTTTAAATTAATTCTATATCATACAATTAATTAATTGTTATAACCACTTCAATATTTCTTACAGCCCATTCAAAAGTTGATTGGTAATAGCAAAGCAAAAATGTGGAGGAGTTTTTCGACATTATTCCGAAGTTGACCTAAGTTCAGTTCTGTATTGCAAGGGACAAACATTTATCTCTTATTTTCCTTATGAGCGTCAATTGTCGAAACGCATTTCTCGAATTGACTCAACCATCTCAAGATGCATTGCTGTTTCATACACCCAACCATCCCGAGATCAGTTGGGTCTTAGAAGAGTTAAGGTTAAGTCGATTTGATGACATCCAAGAGTGGAGATCATGTGACAGGGAATCAATGGATCAAACAAGGGAGATCTGCTGAGAGGATGAGCCTTGGACAAAGATCTGAACGTCGTCTGCATAGAGGTGACCAGAGGTAAGGTGTTTAGTAAATATAGAAGGAATGTCAGCTGTGTAGAGTAAGTACAGAATGGGGCCAAGGACAGAACCCTGTGGGACACCATACTCAACCCTCACCCAGGTAGTTCTGGAGTCACCAAGGACAATCCTCTGAGTACGGTCAGAGAGGTAAGATTTGAACCAAAGAAGAGGGAGACCACAATATTGTATATTACCGCATTCCAGTTTCCGCATTGTAAGGGGCCCCAGACGTATGTTCGGAGGGGGCCACATTCTTTGTTGCTACGGCTCTGAAATTAAGTATCTAGATATATGCATAATTACACCATCGAATACTCCTCAACTACCTTAACGTAGGGTGGAGTCAGTCCTAAACATGTTTTAAGGAGGAGGGTGACGCTAATTGTCGTTATGACCCAGCGTCGTCAAACAAAACTGCACAACTCTCTGCTAAGACAATTATTTTAAAATAACGTTTGCTACTGTTTCTATAGAAATTGTTTAAGTGTAATTAATCGCTTGAACAACAGCTGGTTCGATTCGCGTAGGGTTTCTGACAACGACCTTGTCAGTCACAAGATGTCATCAGTACAATAATATTATTAGTACAAGACACGAAAACTATGGCTCCACTTAGACACCTTTTAAACGTGTCTATTCTGAGCTACATATTCACCAATTGCGCTCAATCTCTAACTCTACGAGATGTGTGTTACGAAGTGTAACGTCGACTTCAACGTAACTCACGGTAACTGACATTCACAAGATGTCACTAAGCACCAAACAGTGCTACATAAAAACACATTTCCATTTAGACACATTTGAAACGCTGCCATTCTCAGCTACGTATTCACTAGTCGCGTTCAGGGGCGTCTACACCATAGAAACCTTGGAGCAAATGCTCCATCCAAGAAATAGGGGGAAAGATCTGTCAGTGTGTGTCCCACCATTTTAGGGGGTGGGAGGAACGGGGAGGGGGAAGAAGAGGGGAAAAGGACGTTGCTCCAATTACTTAGGGGGGATAGACGCCCCTGGTCGCGTTAAATAGGCATCCAATGGTTTGAAATTCAAGGTAACTGACATCCACAGGATGATACTAAAAGATAAACACTAAATTTTACTAAAAAAAACCAACGAATGCAGTATATACACTCCATTTAAACGTCGCCATTCTCAGCTACATATTCTTTAATCGTTTAACTGCTTGGATTGCGATTCCATCGAGACGCCATAAGGTTTCCGTTAACGACTCTGGCAGTCGCAAGATGTCGTTAGTACAATTGACATTAATCCACTGCTCTAGTTTAGACACCTTTAAAACGAAGCCATTCACAGCTATAGATATTCGTCAATCGCGTTTAATCTCCAGATCGCGATGTATTGACGCAGTTATATACGGAAGATCGACGTAAACGGCCTTGACAACCACAAGATGTCGCTAAACAAAATCTACTGCTATATAAAATCCATGCCTCTTTCGGCAGGTGGCAGTCAAAAGTTTCGATAAAGAAGGATGGGCGATATTCGTCATTAAACAGAAACTACCTGACCATCAGCACTCAGAACGAATCTTTATTAACACAATTATAACAATAGAACCGATTTCTGCTGTTGCTATTCGAGAAAAACGATTCCAGCTGGTGGGTCCAACATAGGCAAAGCTGTAGCAGTATGAATGCGAGCAAGAGTTATGAGTCCATGGGCAACCGACTGGAGGGTGCCACATCCCAGGACACTGAAATGCAGAAGTCCCTCAGATATTATGGAGCAGACCCAACAAGACAATTGTGCTTATGTGTCAGGATCTTAAACTGAATACGTTGCTGGGTTGAGAGCCAGTGTAAAGTATCCCGCATAAAGGAAGCTATATCTCCAAACCTGGGGACACCTCCAAAAAGATGGGCAACGCATTCAGAACAGGCTGAAGCTTAAAATATTAGCTAGTGAAAGTCCAGCAAAGATGGCATCATAAGTTCAACTTCCAAGGATGCAAGCCAGCATTATAATATCTTCATTACATCACCTCTTATATAGTTTCGGTCATCCGTGTGTCCTACGATAAACGCTGTCCTTCCCTCCCTCATCGCCCCAAGTGCTTAGTAAACAAACAGCCGCCGCCGGCGGTCAGGCTCGGCCGCCGTGCCTGACCGCCCACTGCCTCACCTGTCAGATAGACACACACACGGATTGATAGACTCCCTCCCTCCCTCCCTCCCTCCCTCCCTCCCTCCCTCCCTCCCTCCCTCATTATCGCACACGATCTCACGGAAGGTCGAGGGGCAGAAGGAGCAAATACAGGCACGGCAGGGCAGGAATGAGCGCATGCGCACGGGCTATTATCGCAGGCACAACGGCTCTGCTAACCCACATGGCCAGCTTTGTGTTGCATTGTCGCGTTCACGAAACAGGGACAACCCGTCATATATGACGGGGAAATCCTATAGCGGCATAATGTTACTCAACGTCATTATAATTTTGGAAATTTATGAAGTGCTATTTTCGTTCCATTTCATGAGTTCGAATCGAATACAAAGCCAGAGTCGGCTAAGCTTAAAGGTTAGGCGCCAGGAGCTTATTCACGAGAGCTGCGTCAAATCAGAAGGGTTGTCAAATGACACCAAGTGAAGAACTAAATCTGGTTTCCAAAGACATCAGTCCAGTCACTTTGATAACCAAGTACACATACATATATGTAAGAATGCAGTGGCGTCTGTATGTGCGTATGTATGTATGTATGTCTGTCTGTATGTATGTATGTATGCCCTTTTGTATGTCTGTAATTCCGTACATACAGTCTTCACTTCGGACGCCCATCCATACATTATTCCGGTGTGGTCGGTAACGGATAGATTGCAGAGAAAAATAAACGTGATCGTAGTAATTCGTCTACATACAAGGACAAAGCAATCGGGACTACAAAGGACCTAACAAGTAAACGAATTGGCAAGTATCTATAGGTGGGAATGACTCGTTTTAAAGGTGTCTAACTGGAACATTTTTCCTATCATCATGGCCATGTCTGCAGCGATTTTGAGGTACCATATATATGGGGCCATTGACAGATCCCAGGTCACTCTCCTTGCGCTGTTCGATGTGAGTGCCGCGTTCGACACTGTCGATCACGACATCCTCTTGCAGCGCTTATCCATTTCCTTTGGCTTCTCTGGTAATGTTCTAGGTTGGCTTACTTCATTTCTGCAAGACCGCTCCTTTATGGTGGCTCACGGATCCTCTAGGTCCCCTTGGGTTCCTGCTCCTTTTGGCCTGCCTCAAGGCTCTGTCCTTGGGCCCCTTCTTTACATAATCTACACTGCTGACCTGGGGTCCTTGTTAGCGGCTGGGTCAGTTTTTAACCAGTCCTATGCTGATGACCTGCAAGCCTATGTACACTGCCCTGCTGTCCGGGCTGTTGCAGCTGTGGAAACCATGACCCGTGCCATGGAATCCCTGCAGGCCTGGATGTCTGCAAACCGCTTAAGACTGAATCCGGTTAAGACGCAGTTTATATGGCTTGGCACACCCCAGCAGCTCTCCAAAATCGATTTGACTTCTCTTGCCTTGCAATTCCCACACCTTACTTTTTCGACCTGGGTCCGGGACTTGGGGGTCATCCTGGACCAGGAACTTGCATTTACGCGGCACATAAACCTTCTCTCCCGCAGCTGTTATTACCAGCTCCGGCAGCTGAAGGTGATTTCCCGTTCTTTGTCCTCTGGTGCAGCTTCCACACTTGTCCATGCATTTGTTGTTTCTCGACTGGACTACTGCAGTGCCATATATAACGGACTGCCGGCCTGCCGAATTGAGCCCCTGAATAGAATCCTGCGTTCTGCTGCCCGCCTTATAGGCCGCATCCCCAAGTTTGGCAGAGTGTCTGCGTATATGAGGGATGTCCTACACTGGCTCCCCTACCCACAACGCATCACTTATCGAATCTCTGCCTTGGTTCGGCGATGCTTTGAAGGCGTGGCCCCTCCATACCTGCGGGAGCTCTGCTGTCCCACTTCATGTTCGCAACGTCGTTGCTCTCTCCGCTCAGCTGCGCAGGCTGAACTTATTGTTCCCCGTGCGCGGACAGCCATACAACAGCGCCGTGCCTTCTCTGTGGCTGGTCCCATGACCTGGAATGGGCTCCCTACCAAACTCCGCCAAATACCGATTGGTCATTTCACCTTGTTTCTTACTGTTCTCAAAACTGCGTTGTTCGACCGTGGTTGGGCTGGGAGCGCTCCTGAGTAGGCAATCTTGAAGTCTTGAAGGGGCGCTATAAAAAACTGCTTTAATAATAATAATAATAACCATAGAAGGGGTATATTACGTATCTATATATATGTAAATTATTATACCATCGGTAACTCCTCCACTGCCTTAAACTGGGGTGGTGCCCAGAGGCGGCGATCTTGTTTGGCAGGTGGGGTCACTTTAGATGTGATCTGGTAAAAAAGAATTTTGAACTGACCTGGTCAAAAATGGTGTTTCTTCCTAATTTGGGGGGTCGAATGTATGGCGTGTCCCCCCACTCTTAAAGGTGGGGTTTTGTCCCCCTCGACCCCCCGGATCGCCGCCCATGGAAGTGCCAGTCCTAAACCTTTCTAAAGGTGGAAGGCGACGCTAATCCTCGTTTTGACACAGCGTCATCATGGGCGTCCGCAGGAATTTTGGTAGGGGGAGCAAAGTTTCAAATTGTTGGAACGGGGACCAACGAGGGTGCCGAAAGCAACCGATCGCGTCAACCTCGGCACTCGCTCCCGCGATTAGGGGGTCCGGCGCGATCCCAACAGCCGTTTAGCGTTCTGGCAGTAGGATCCTGTTTTAGCTTTTAAAATAAACAATGGTCAAGGACTTACCTAAATAATTAATTGTTTTTTCGCATTGAAAGTCTTGTTGGGAGTTGGGATAGTTGTTTGACCATAGATACATTGTAAATTTGTAACATTACTCAGATTATGGACTGTTGTAATAATCATAATAATCAGATAGGCCTTAATGCGCATAATTTGTAAAATATGCGCAAAATCCAGAGGGAAGCAACTGCTCCCTCTGTGGACGCCCATAAGCGTCGTCAAAGAAAACTACACAACCCTCTGCTAAGACAATTTTAAAAGAACTTTTCCTACAGATGCTATAAATATCCTTTAAATGCATTTAATCGCTTGGATTAAATGCATGGGCTCGAATCGTTGTAGGGTTGCCCTCAAGGACATTAATAGTCACAAGATGTCATTAATACAACGGACATTAATACACGAAATCCACGGCTTCATTTAGACACCTTTTAAATGGAACAATTCTCAGATTATATATACTCACTAGTCGCATTCAATCGCTATATTCCTGCGGTGGAGTTAGATAGCACGAAGCGTAAGGTTGAGTTCAAAGAAACTGATATCCAAAAGATGTCGCAAAACACTAGACAATACTACATAAACCTATAGTTTCACATAAACACCTTTAAAACAGAACTATTCTCAGATATATCAGATATATACTAGTCGCGTTCAACCGGTTGCTTCTGCACAATTATATTCTAAGATCTTGTTCATCTTCACTATAGTATACGCACTAAGAACGCTTCTGGATCATGGGATGCAGAAAAGAGCCTTAGATGCGGTCTCGCGTGCCACCACTGTAGCCAAATTAATGTATGCGGCACCGGCATGGTGGGAACTTCTGAGTTCTACTGAGCATGCTCGACTGGAGCGGTTCCTTGGTCGGATGGTGCGGACTGGGTTTCTTCCTGCTGTTGCCCTTTTGTTGGACAGAATGGCTGACGCAGCAGACGAAACTCTGTTTAGGGCTATAATATCTAACAAGCAGCATGTTTTGCGATCGCTATGCACTGAAAGGGAGTACACAGGGCACACTTTGAGACCTAGATTGCATCCGTTTGCCCTTCCTATCAAAGTCAATAGGAACTTTCTGGCTCGGATGACGTATAAAAACAGTTACTGGTAGTAGACCCTAATCATTTTGACTTGCGTGACGTTTTATAAAACGTGCTAATTGGCATATAATCAGTACCCAAGTGAATTGTACCTCATTGCGTTCTGTCAGTGAGAATTTATTAATAAACGAAGATATATATGACGTAGGTAACGGAACTGACATCCACAAGATGTCGCCAAGCACTAAACAATGATAAATAAAAATCCGTCCATCCATTCTTCCTCTGCAGTTCCAGCTGATCTGTGTCACCTCAGATTAGAAACGCGACAAAACGACATCTGCTGAAGGTCCTCTGTCGGGAATTCACAGGTATTTAGACACCTTTAAAACTTTGCCATTCTCAGCTATATATTCACTAGTCGCGTTTAATCTCCGATAGCTCCACGTTTTTGGTACGAAGCGTAATGTCGACTTCAACGTAACTGACATCCACAAGATGTCATTTAGCAGTAAACACTGCTACATAAAATCCACATTTGCAGTTATGCATCCCCAAATATTTTATGTATTGCATTATATATTGTTCTCAGCTACATATTTACGAATCGTTTAATCTATTTTAATTGCGTTGAGTCACCGTCAACGACCCTGGCGGTCACAAGATGTCGTTAATACAATTCACATCACTATAATAATAACCCAGATCCGTCTGTCCAGCGTTCACAAACGGTAATGGAATGTCTGGAATGTACCTTATGCTGGCTACGCTGCCTTCATCGGGCGAACTACTTGACAAACGGCCGCTGCACTCCCTCCCTACCCTGTCATATACTCTGATTAGCTAGGAGATAGACCCTGGAATGGGGGCGCAGGCTGTGGATGCACCTGTACAGACCAAAAGCCAGACAGACGGACAGACAAACAGATTGACACACAAACACCGTCATAATGACGGGCAAATACTCTAGCTAATACATGCAATCCACTGCTCCAGTTAGACACCTTTAAAACGAGTCATTCCCTGCTATAAATACTCGTCAATCGTGTTTAAACGCCAGACTCACATTACCGACCATGTGTACTTTATAATACGTAAGATTTGTCGACGTTAACGGAGCTGACACCCATACGATGTCACTAAGCAGCAAATACTGCTATATAAAATCCATGCCTTTTTTGGGTGGTGCCAGTCCGAAGTCTCGATAAAGGCTGGGGCGCCGCAATTCAACTTTTTTAGGACATAGTGTCATTAAACAGAAATTACCTGACCATCAGAACTGAGAACAAATCCTTTATTAAGACAATGGAATCAATATCTGTTGTTGCAATTCTTATTTTTTTATATTTACATGTAATCATTAGTAAACATTATATGAATGGTAACACTCTTGCTCAAAGAACATAAGATCTTGAAAGACGCGATTCGATACGCCTAAGCTCCCTATAGGTCGACTCAGCCTTCCACTCCCTAGGGGCTAGCCGTAAAATGAGTGGGCGCCTAAAACGCTCCCAATACAATCTTGATAAAATTAACTGTCACATGTTTCATTGTTACTTACTGCGGTTTGTGAGTGAGCTTGAACACGAATATATAATTATTATTAACTGGAATTTTGATGCAGAATGAGATTTGCTGAAGCACGATTTTGAAGTTCAAGTGGTCACGTGATAGTGCAACCAACCACCATAATGATCACTAAATAGGAATCACTCAGCTACAACCATCTCTCAACATCCAAGGCAGCAAAACACTTCTAATCTGACATTCATAGAGTTCACACACCAGTGGCGCTTCCAATCTGAACCAGTGAAATAACTGTCAAATAATACAGACTTCAGATATTTGTGAAACTGTGAAAGGGACAAATTGAGGAGCTCGAGCCACAACTCTCGAAATAGGTCATTCCAGCTGGTGGTTCCAACATAGGCAAGCTTTTGGACTGGGCTGTAGCAGTATCCATGCGAACAACAGTCAGGAGTCCATGGGCAGCAGACTGGAGGGTGCCAAGACCCAGGAGACTGAAATGCAGAAGTCCCTCAGATATGATGGAGCAGAGCCAACAAGACAATTGCGCATAAGGGTCAGGATCTTAACACTGAATATGCACTTAAAGCCAGTGCAAGCAAAGTATTCCGCATAAAGGAGTTCGAATCGTATACAAAGCCATAGTCAGCTATGTTTAAAGGCTAAGCGCCAGCAGCTTATTCAGCGTCAAGTCAGAAGGGTTGTCAAAAGACAACAAGTGAAGAACAAAGTCTGGTTTCAAAAGACATTAGTCGAGCCACATTAATAACCTTGCACACATGAATGAATGTAAGCAAGTAAAGGCATATGTACGTATGTATGTATCATGTATGCATGCGCTTTTGTATGTCTGTAAGTCCGTATGTCTCTTTGTACACTGTATGTATGAATAAACTCGAGATTGTGCCAACGCAGCATCTCTCAAAAACACAGAACCATCGCTATCAACAGACGACTCGATTTCAGAATATTTTAAAGTAGTAAGATATCACATAAACAACCTTGCAACAGCACACTTCAAAAGCAACACACAACAGTTGTTCGCATTAAAAGTCAGCAACAGCACCACTTCAACTTGACAGTCCTGCTCTGAAGCTTTTCAAACTAATATTATTAATAAAATTATTAATAATTAATTCCTACAACCACTTCAGTATTTCTTGCAGCCCATTCAACAGTTGATTGGTAATAGCCATGTAAAATGGGGAGGAGTTTTTTGACATTATTCTGAAGTTGACATAACTTCAAAACAACTTCTGTATTGCATAGGACAAGCATTTATTTCTTATTTTCCTAATGAGCATCAATTGTTCAAATAATTTCTCAAAATGACTCAACCCTCTCAAGGAGCATTGCTGTTTCACAAATCACCATTCCCACGATGCATTACTGTTTCATATACCGAACCATCCCAAGATCCCTTGCTCTTTAATAGACCCAACCGTCCCAAGATCCCTTGCTGTTTCATAGACCCAACCGTCCCAAGATCCCTTGCTGTTTCATAAACCCAACCATCCCAAGATCCCTTGCTCTTTCATAGATGCAACCATCCCAAAAATCCCTTGCTGTTTCAAACCATTCCATGATCCCTTGCTGTTTCATAAACCCAGCCATCCCAAAATCCCTTGCTCCTGCGTAGACCCAACCATCCCAAAATCCTTTGCTCTTTCACAGGCCCAACCATCCCAAGATCCCTTGCCGTTTCATAGACCTGTGTTAACCTAGATTGTCAGCCTATTTCTTTTCAGTCGCTGCCTTTGTGGCCTTTGCTGTCCTTCGTCTTCGCATGACAACGGAAGAGTTGCCTTCGACCGCCTGTGGCTTCGGAATCTCATAGTTGAATCCCTTGATGTTGATTCCAGACGCTGGAAGAATCTCCGTGACGACGCCCGACAATGCCGTCAGCTGATTCTCCCGAATGAGGAACTTATCGCCCTCTCGAAGGACCATCGGACTTCGCAGCATGATGCTTGCCTCGACGACATCGCCCGGCATAGCCATCGCCTGAGTCTCTGGCAATCGCAGACAACATGCCATGTTCCAAGTATCTACAAACATCATGTTGATGTAGTTCGTAGTGACTGGTTTCGACCGGCCGCCCTCCGACCGTTTCAGGACGTACAGACGCGCTCGAAAATGTTCCACCTGCTTCAGGTTGCCTGGAACGCTGAGGAACATTCCCCTCTGCACGAATTCCTTCTTCACCCCTCGCAGCAACACCCCGATGTTTTCGCCAGCTGCCGCTTGGGGTACAGAGTTCTTGAACACCTGAACGTCTGTTGCTACCGTCTTGATCTGATTGCCATGACCTATGACCTCAGCCTCGTCGCCCTTCTTTATGGTTCCCCGCTGCAGAGTCCCGATCACCACGGTGCCCCGTCCAGGCACGGTGAATGCGTTCTCGATCGGCAGAACGAAAGCGCCATCGGTTTCGCGTGTCGGAAGAGGCACGTGCTGATCGACCGCCTCCATCAGCTTCAAGATCGAATTCTCCCCGATCTCTGGGTTTTTCCCATCGAGCGCACAGAGGGCGGAGCCTATGATGATTGGCGTTGTGTTTTCATCGAATCCGTAGTCGTGTAGCAGTTCCATGACCTCGAGTTCAACGAGTTCCAAGGTGTCCTTGTCGACAAGATCGGCTTTGTTTATGTAGACGACGACGTGCTTCAGACCGATGCGCTTGGCGAGTAACAGGTGCTCACGAGTCTGTGGCATTGTTCCATCGGTTGCTGCAACGACTAGGATGGCACCATCCATCTGCGAAGTGCCTACCACATAAAACAGCACCATACGAGATAAGAAAAAGAGATGTGGTTCCTTATTAAAGAAAATCTTCAAAGGTAGCCACGGGTAAAGAGTTCATTTTCTAAACCTTGGAGATTGGCCAGTCTTCTTCCTCACTTGCCTAATCTTCCTACCAATAGTTTACAGCTGATGTACTCATTTTTCAGTCAAATTATCTGGATGGTAGGAATGGAACAGGAATTACATTGATGTTGATGCCTTGTGCATTAGACACCGGCACTACAGAAGTTACACATGCCTTGACACATTGCACTAGCAGCTTCTTTAACACTTCAATGATAAGTGTGCACTACAGGTGATTGGGAACCAATGCAGCTCGTTGTTAAAGTGTTAAGACTGCTGTGTAAAGTCCAGTAATTTTACTTGAGAAGGTAACAGATTCTGACACAGCTCAGCATAAATATCTGCCAAGAACTGGAGCATAAACTAAGCTTGAAAAGATTATTATTATTATTATTCTTATTACAAACATCTTTAACACGTGCAAAGTTACAGAAATGCGAATATGAGGCGTGGTTAGTCAGTCGCCAGGTGAAGAGCAGTTAGATATATAGATATTTGAAAGCCAAGACAAATATTAAGTGAGTTTTGAAGCATTTCTTAAAGGAAGAGATAGAATTCGAGCATTGAACAGACACTGGTACGCGATTCCATTCCTTGGGGGCAGCAACTTGAAATGCACAAGAGCCCATGACAGTGCTATATCGAGGCTCAACCAAAAGACCCATATCTGAAGATCTTCGACAAGATAATCTCTTGCAAGATGGTCACAAAATGGTTTTTAATACACATAGCATATATGCATGTATTATTCTCATGCACGAGAGTTTGTATGCATATATGTACAAAAGTATTAAATAGTTTTATATAGAGCCTTTGTGAATATCTCGCTCTTCATGACGTCACTGGCGACTAGCACCAAGTAACCTAGTGCCGCTTGAGCAGAATGGTCATCCTATTTTCTGGTTCATTATAGCTCGGGTTAATTACCTGTGATCATGTTTTTAATGTAGTCAATGTGACCGGGACAGTCAGTGTGGGCGTAATGTCGATTGGTTGTCGAGTATTCGACATGCGAGGCGTTGATGGTGATGCCCCTCGCTTGTTCCTCGGGGGCTTTATCGATCTGGTCGTAGTGGATGAATTTCGACAGTCCATTTCTCTCGAGAACCTTCGTGATGGCCGAGGTCAGCGTCGTCTTTCCGTGGTCAATGTGACCTATCGTCCCAACATTGCAGTGGGGTTTGCGCTCAACCGGGGTCTTCTTATTATCGCCCGACGGCTTCGTCGCCGATGACATACAACGGCCGATGCGCCCCACTGTCCATATCTGACCAATGGACCGCACACGGGGGGTAAAGACCCACGAGACATGCCCCGTTGTTGCTTGCGAAAGGTTTTTTCCAAGCACAACGCGACCGCAACAACGATAAAACAGACCAATGACCGCCGCCATCTTGGCTCCTCTGCACGTTCCCCAATTCGTAAACAGAAGATCATCGGAGTCAACAAAATATTATAGCGCTAGAATTTAATACTTAGGCATCGTTCAAGCTTGCGTTCATTATTAAAATTATACTCGATATACTGCATTTTTTTCTGTTTGATTTGTAGCACTATCGTTGATGCCTCGTCTTTAGACACCAGTGACATAGAAACTAATATTTATTTTTATTTCAAATTATTCTTTCGAGTTTAAATTTCTGCGTTAAAAACACGGTCCTCAGTAGCAATCAGCTATACCGTACTTAAAACTCAACTGTCAGATTTGCATTTCTGTGTGACTTTGCGCGCGTTAAAAATGTTTGTAAATTGTAATAATAATATTATAATAAATGTATAGCTATCTGGCGAATGTCGATGCAACTAGCGGCATTTCATGACACTGTGAACGGTGAGACGAAGGCAGTGAGGCAGTCTAGTTCTGCGCCATCGACTGCTAGTGGCGCATTCGAAAAGCAGAAATAATAAATTTAAGTTTACGTCTAGTTAATTTCAAGAAGGCGATGCAGTTCGCCATCTGCTGAATATTACTCCAGATAATCTCGCTCGCCAGAGGACGCTATCTAACCCTCGTAAAATTCACGAAGGAAACAGCGAATGATAGATAATAAGCTGGACCTGTAAGTGGACAATGTAACTGAATGTGTTGTTGACAAAATTATTAAGTGGAGGACCATCTCGTTTCGTTTATAAAATGAGAAGAAAGCTTCATTACAAGCCAACTTATTATTCTGTCTGCACTGGCGGCGATCTTGTTTGACAGGTGGGGGGGGGGACACTAGGACTGATCTGGTCGAAAAAGAGGTGAAAAATTTTTTTCGCGCGAGACAAAACTGTGGACCTTTTTAAGGTGTTTCTTCAAAATTTTGGGGGTCAGATGTATGGTGTGTCCCCCACTCTTAAAGGTGAGGTCTTGTCCCCCTTCGAGCCCCCCCCGGGATCGTCGCCCATGTTTGTTTATCCCTATAATCATATAAGGACGTACTACTGCTGCTCCTACTGCTGCTGCTGCTGCTGCTGCTGCTGCTGCTGCTGCTGCTACTACTACTACTACACACAAACCCACGACACACGTCTGTCCATGTGTCTGTTTGTCTCTCTGCCTGCATCTCTTTCTTAGAGACATAGGCAGACAGACGAAGAGATCTCCTCTCCTCATCTTGTCACTTATATAGCTCTATTAACATCGTGATCGTAAACTCAGAATTTCTAAAGTGCTGCTCTTATCAAACTAAGCTCAGAGCACCAGCTTATTCACGAGCGCTGTATCGTGTGAGAGGTGTCGTGCAGTGGGTCACCGAGTCCAGTTGCCATGGAGACCAAAGAGGAGCTGCTAGGGATGTTTTCATTAAGGGCGAGAACGACTGGAAGGCGGAGGATTTGATGGATTAGGGTAGGAAAAGGAGTTAATGGGCCAGGGTAAGAAAAGGACTGGAAGGATTAGGGTAAGAACAGGATTGGATGGATTAGGGTAATATTAGGATTGGATGTAGGGATCATTAGGTTAGGAGGACGGAGGAGGATTGTATGGGTTAGGGTAGGAATTCTTGAAGACGTGGGACTTTGAGTTAGAGTAACTTTAGGTGGACTTAATTTTGGAATTCGTCATAATTCAAAAGACTTCAAGTGTGATCGTATACTCAAGCGAACAGAAGTTCATTTTGTCCCTTAGCGACGCAAGAAATCGCGTATGAACAACTTGCCTTAGGTTGGCTCAGCGCCAGGTTTAAGGACCAGAAGCCGATTGGGACCTCTGCGTCCCACTTTCTCCGACCCTATTGTTCCCATTCGGAGATTTTTCTTATCGCGTTTCTGCTTCTGTTGACGATCGTCAAAGTCCGAAGTGCGATCACAACAGGTCGTTGAGGAGATTGGAAGAGAATAGTCTTCTAAATCGGACCATTCGTCAAGGAAGGGTCCATTCATACATTCGCTCGTTCATTCATTCATTCACTCGTTCATTCATTCATTGTCCCCGTAAACATTGCTTCTTTCAGTCAATCATCCCTGATCGCTTCGCCGAAAACACTCAACGCACTCGACGCTTCAAAGTCTTCGACGCATGCACGTGAAATCCGAGCGAGGAGACATGTTCAGACAGAGACCACCGTTCCTCACGGTCGAGATTGACTATATAGGGCACAGGCCTGTATCAAAGGCCCGTTGAAAGTCAAGATATCATACGTATACGGGAACGCACACACATAGGGAACTACCACCACCACCGCCACGAATATATTTCACACACCTACGCACGCACACACGCACACGCACACACACACACGCGCGCGCGCACACACACACACACACACACACACACACACACACACACACACACACACACACACACACACACATATATATATATATACTAGCTGGTTTACCCGGCGTTGCCCGGGGTTATAAGTTTCATTCGCTGTAGCGAATAAGCAACAAATTTAGGTATAAGTTTAAATCCGTGTAGCGAATAAGGAAGAAATTTAGGCGACCTGTGTGGGAGACTGCTTCGCAGTCTTGTGTACGCCTTCTGGCGTACAGCGGAGACTGCTTCGCAGTCTTGTATACGCCTTCTGGCGTCTAGCGACCTTTGCCGTGGACTGAAAGGTTTACCCGGCGTTGCCCGGGGTTATAAATTTCAATCCCTGTAGCGAATAAGCAACAAATTTAGGTATAAGTTTAAATCCGTGTAGCGAATAAGGAAGAAATTTAGGCGACCTGTGGGGGAGACTGCTTCGCAGTCTTGTGTACGCCTTCTGGCGTATTGCGACCTCTGCCGTGGACTGACTGCTTCGCAGTCGCCCTCTGGCGACGACTGCTTCGCAGTCGGGGAGACTGCTTTGCAGTCTCCCGTGGACTGACTGCTTCGCAGTCGAAGAGGGTGAACCCGGCGTTGGCGGGTTAAAGAAATTATACAATAGTTATTTTTTAATGTTACTTTATTTTAAATTTAACTGTAGAGCTTGGAGATAAACAACATTAGTTGTCTTGCCATTTGGTGCCAGAAGAAACAGATTGTTACTGGCCCGAACTGGAGAGCAGGCAACGTACAGCGGACGCCTTCTGGCGTCTAGCGACCTCTGCCGTGGACTGACTGCTTCGCATTCGCCCTCTGGAGGCGACTGGTCCGCAGTCTTGGAGGCCCTTGTGGCGTCTGGCGACCTGTGGGGGAGACTGCTTCGCAGTCTTGTATACGCCTTCTGGCGTCTAGCGACCTTTGCCGTGGACTGACTGCTTCGCAGTCGCCCTGTGGCGGTGACTGCTTTGCAGTCTGTTTGTGTTTGAACCTACCTGTGTTACAATTTTGCTGTAAAACGATTAATTTAGTTCGAAGCGATCGTTATTAAATTCTTTCCGAAAGTAAACAACGACGCTATGGCCATTATTAATGACGTTGGGGAATACCGGCGCCGGAAATTTCCAAATCTTCCGTACGCGTCCGTGGTGCTATTTTTAGGTATAACGTCATTGTGCTATAATTAATTTGTAGTAGGGAGTGGAAATTTCTTATGCCGTGGGGCGAGTTTTTGGCCCTTATCACCATGTTAGCGGTGAAAACTGGGGACGCGAACCCCTCCACTGGGTGTCCGATGCCGAGGCGGATACAGTAGTGAAGGTTTCGAGTGAAAAGGTGCAAAATTGTAGAAGTTAAGCCCGGTCAAACAGACAGAGAGACAGACAGAAAGCTGTCTTTATTTATATAGATATATATATATATATATATATATATATATATATATATAATCAGTATCATCATCAGTTCCCGACTCCAGGTATTTGGCGGCGATGGGTACGAATAACTTATCTCCATTGTCCTCGGTCATTTGTCAAGTCCAGCGCACCTCACAATATTAGTCCAAGTGATGTTCTGTCCTCATTTATGTTATCTATCCAGCGAAGTCTTGGTCTGCCTTTGTGTCTTTTTCCTTCGAATCTTGCATGTAGTGCACTGTGTGGGATTCGGTCGACTGGCATTCTCATATATTTCTAATATAATCATAATAGGGACCTACTTTACTACAACTACTACTGCTACTACTACCACTACCACTACAACTACCACTACCACTGCTACAATTACTACTACTCCTAGGGTACAACTACTACTACTATTACTACTACTACACACACACACACACACACACACACACACACACACACACACACACACACACACACACACACACACACACACACACACACACACACACACACACACACACATGTATGCGCGAGCGCGCACACACATCTATTAATATAGTTTCCTTATATACGCAAATTTGTCTGTCGGAGGACGCTACGTCACAAACGGCTTCTGTTCTATTGTGAAACATAAACCGGTTGTCTTGACGACGGCGGTCTTGACGACGGCGATAACCAACGATACATATAGGCCTATAATATGACGTCATAATATGACGGGCAAATACTCTAACACTATATACTGCCGTCATAATTATGACGGGAAAATACACTAGTATTATTATAATCATCCACCACTAAACACAAGCAAATGTGTATTTCTATATAATTATAATCACTATACTCTATACTCGTAAATTACACAACAGACGTCTTGGTGGTCCAATTCTTCTTCCTCTAGACTTGGCTCTGATTGGTCGGGCTGTCGATCTATAATTAGCAGAAGAATTCGAGGCCTAGAGCGCCATCGTGTGGTCGACGGACACTTCCGGTTTTCATGGAGGGCGGAAGGATAAGAAAGGTGTGACAACAATTAGCCACCAGCTGAGTGTAGCAGACAATAGAAGACCGTGGGCATCTCATTCAGACGGTATACGCTTGTAGGTCGGGAGTGGCCCAATGCGGCGCGGCTGGCTAATGGTTGGACGTAATAGGACCAGGTCGCATTGCCTCTAATGTCACGTTAATTGTCCTCTTTGCCCGGCTGCTGTCGATTGCACCGAATGCTACGAGGTTATATCGACGTCTGCTCTGCTGCTGGTCGTGTATTAGGGCCAACAACACCCACCCACCCACCAACCAACCCACTCACCCACCCACCCACCTACCCACCCACCCACCCACCCACCGCGTGAAGACTGAAAGCGCCGACGATGCAGCGAATTCAGTGGCCTAGATTTTTTAAATAACAGAATTTCCTGATGACGCTGTCAAGTGTTTGCACCAATTTCAGCAACGATTCTCACTGGTCAAAACAACGGACGAATGGACCCGGATGTACGACCGGCCGAACGTCGTCGAAGAAAACTACACAACCCTCTGCTATGACAATTTTAAAATAACGTTTCCTACAGATGCTGTAAATATTCTTTAAATGCGTTTAATCGCTTGAATAGCAGATGGTTCGAATCGCCGTAGGGTTTCCGGAAGTCAAGGGCCAATGCGGTGCATATTTTAACAGATTTAGACTACTGGGACAAAGTCGGCCATGGGTCTAGTTGATGACCTTTTTTGGAGAATTCATCTCTGACAAATTTTTGGCAATTCATCTCTGACAAATTTTTGGCAATTCATCTCTGAAAAATTTGATGACTTTTTTGGGAATTCATCTCACAAGCAACAATGCGTTTTACTACTGGGACAAATCTTAAAACTCCCGCAACATTTGTCCCACTAGTTATACAGTTTCAATATACATTGCCTGGGACAAATCATCCTAACTACTGGGACAAATCCTAAGACTACTGGGATATTTGTCCCACTAGTTATACAGTCCGCAAAGGTTCACCAGTCACTCTGGTACAGAGTAAAGCAGGGAGGCGACCTGACCGACGACTCTGATGAGCGTAGACTCGGATCCGACCTGGGCTGGTGAACCAAAGTCCTCCGTGCCCACCTTCTCGTGGTGCGGACCGTTAGTACCCTTCCTAGGAAGTACTCTTCCTAGGAGGGGGAACGAACGGGCACGGCAGGCAAAACCAGGGGAAGGCAATGGCAAACCACCCCTGTTAATCATGCCAAGAAAATCGTCATGCCACACACCAAACCACGCCGATGGTCGCGGATGGAGGGACTCCCAGGCCGGAGCGCTGAGGTGGGACTCCCAGGCCAAAGCGCGACTCAAGGGCTACTGGGAGAAGTAGCAAGACGGCAACGGAGACTGTGTGGCATGACGATCGCTAGGGCTCCTAGAGCCGACGGCACAAACAAACAAACAGTTATACAGTTAATATATGCCCTGCGTCAAGGACATTGGTAGTCAAAAGATGTCGTTACTACAACAGACATTAATAGCCTACACGAAATCCACTGCTTCATTTAGACACCTTTTTTAAACGCAACTTTTCTCAGATACATATTCACAGGTCAATCGATAGACGTACACGGTGAATCTGCGCAAGGTTGAGTTCAACGTAACTGATATCCACGAGATGTCGCTAAACTCTAAACAATGCTTTCATTTAAACACCTTTAAAACGCTGCCATTCTCAGCTACATATTAACTAGTCGCGTTCAATCGGTATAACTCCGGAATTCAACGTAACCGACATTCATGAGATGTTGCTAAGAGATAAACACTAAATTTTACTAAATAAAATCAACGATGGCCATTATACATCCCCATTAAACGTCGCTCTTCTCAGCAACATAATAATATTACCAATCGTTTAATCGCTTGGATAGCGATTCCTTCGAGTCGCTTTAAGGTTTCCGTCCATGGGTGTCCGCACTTGGGAACAAGGAGGAGTGAACGACTGACTGAATGACCTACCATCATCATCATCATCATCATCATCATCATCATCATCATCATCATCATCATCATCATCATCATCATCATCATCATCATCATCATCATCATCATCATCATCATCATCATCATCATCATCATCATCATCATCATCATCATCATCATCATCATCATCATCAGACGATTCGTCAGAGGATAAAACTCAACAAATCTACCAAAGTGACAACAAAAGATCGATTGTCATGGATATTCCAGACTATGATGATAATGATGACGACGACGACGACGACGACGACGACGACGACGACGACGACGACGACGACGATGATGATGATGATGATGATGATGATGATGATGATGATGATGATAATGATGCCATCATCAATTCCTGACGCCAGCCATTCGGCGGCGATGGGTACGAATAAATGGTATCCTGGGACGATTCGTCACGGACGATTCGTCCTGGGACGATTAGTCTGAGGATAAAACTCTACGTAGGCCTATCTACCAAAGTAACTAAGAAAGACTTAGGATAAAACTTTACAAAATGTACCAACAAAAGATCGATTGTCATGGATATTCAATTTCTAGGCGTTTTCGTTTTAGTTTGGACTTAGAACTAAACTGATCAGATTTGTTACCATGACAATCTATCATTTTAGTCTTTTTAGTCTGGAATAACCATGACAATCGAACGTTTTAGTCTGTAGTTCACAATCAATCATTTTTAGTCTTGTTTAGTCTTGAATATCCCTGACAATCGATCTTTTGTTGTCACTTTGGTAGATTTGGGGAGTTTTATCCTGTCTTTTTTAGTCTGACGAATCGTCCTCTGACGAATCGTCCTGGGACATATATCGTCCGTGACCAATCGTCCCAGGACAAAACGTTCCCAAATCGAATAAATGATCTCCATTGTCCTCGGTCACTTGTCTAATCTATTGTCCCCCTTAGCGGTGCTTACCTACTTGAAACTTCAGAGTCGGTTTAGAGAAAGAAGAGACGTCTCGATGTCCTGTGTTTGCTCTGGACCCACTTTCTCAAGGCACCCAGCATTCCCGTAGCCATGACAACGAACATAAATAAACTCGTTGAGACAGACAGACAGACACACAGACACACAGACAGACAGACAGACAGACAGACAGACAAAGACAGACAGACGGACGATGGGGTGGGGTGGTGGTTTACGAGCGACCGATATACAGTCCAAGATCCCAACCGAAGTTTGCGAGTTATTGGTGCCTCAATGAGGCATACTTTACTTCAAGAATTAGATTCTGTTGCTTTGTGGGCATCACAACATAATCTTAAGCTTAATACTAAGAAATCTTGTGAAATGATTTTTACACGTCGCTCTTCGGGTTCTGATCTCCCACCTCTGTTACCAGACATTACTCATGCTACTTCTATGATTATTCTTGGTGTTGGCATTTCTAATGATTTAAAGTCAACTTCTCATATTAATAATATTATTAGTATACATGCTCTTGTTCTTTACAAGCACTCAGAGTACTTAGACTTCATGGTTTATCGAATGTTTCCTTACATGAAGTAGCTAGAGCCACTACTGTTGCTAGGCTTTTATATGCCGCCCCGGCTTGGTGGAGGTTTGCCTCGTCTGCTGATCGAGCTAAGATTGACCGCCTAATTCGGAAAATGAAGCGGTTGGGTTTCCTAGACCAAGATTTTCCATTGATTTTCCATCGATTGACATTCTTGTTAATCAAGCTGATCAAAGACTATTTCGCTCCATCAAACTTAACCCTTTTCATGTTCTATATCAGGGGCGGATCTAGACTTTTACTTTACGGGGGGCGATTTCATGGACGTCCAAGGTCAAAGGAATTAAAATTAAAATTACTTATCAAGTTTAGAGCATGATTAAAGCAAGGGCGTGTAGAGGTAATATTCAAACTGCAGTCCGGCACTGTACATGCGTAATAATAATCACATGACATGTAGTTCAGTAAGTATATCAAATTTTTTAATTTTAAATTCAAAAAAATTATTTTTTGGACTCTTTGGGGGGGCGATCGCCCTCCTCTGGATCCGCCACTGTTCTATATTCACTGTTTTCCCAATAACTGTATTACCATATTATGATCTTCAACCTAGGGCCACATAACTTTATACTTTCTACCAAAGATAATAGAAATTTTATTTCTCGTATCTTGTTTAATTGTTAACTTCATTCACTATTCTTTGAAATTGTTTTTACTTGACTTGTATATGTACCCTAATGCGGTTTGTCACTTCTTTTTTTGAAGAAACGAATATATATATATATATATATATATATATATATATATATATATATATAGTTTAAATCAATAACGAGTCGTCAAATGAGAAAAAGATTTAATTGATGGCCAACAATCGATCATTAAGACAGCAGCATCATTAACGCCAGCATCATCATCACCATCCTGAGCAGCAGCAGCAGCAGCAGCTCTTGAGAATGATGGACACATTGAGAAAACAAGAGACCGACATGAAATTTAAAAAAAACTCCGACAAACAATTGAAAGCGAACGACGGCGCATTTTAATCGTCCAAGATCTGAACACGCACAGCTCTCTATCCAAGTCTCTTCTGTTGTCCCTCTGTCTGTATGTGCCTGTCTGTCTGTCTGTGTCTCTGTCTGCTCCTCTCTCTATTTCATCCGTATGTCCCTCTGCGAGTGTTATTTGGTCCCATCCCTCCCTTTGCCTCTCTTTCTCTCCCTTTGTTAGTCCCTCTGCCTGTCTGTCTGTTCCTTTGCATGTGTCTGTCTCTCTGCCTGTCCCTTTGCATGTCCTTCTGTCTGTCTTTCTGTCTGTCCCTGTGTCTGTCTGTCTGTCCCTGTGTCTGTCTGTCCCTGTGTCTGTCTGTCCGTCTGTCCCTGTGTCTGTCTGTCTGTCTGTCCCTGTGTCTGTGTCTGTGCCTATGAGATGAACACTTTGCATCGAATGATCTGTCAACTTGATATGTCAAAGAACGTTTACTGAAACTACGCAGAAAATTCAGCCCAATAAATTTAACAATAATAATAATAATAATAATAATAATAATAATAATAATAAAATAATAATAAAATAATAATAATAATGGCAATAGTAATAACAGTAATAATAATAGTAATATTACTAATAATTATTATTATCATAACTGCAATACTATTAATATTAATAATAGTAATAGTAGCAGTAGCAGCAATGGTAGTAGTAATAATAACAGTGATAATCATAGTAATAATAATAGTAATAATAATATTAATAATAATATTTTTGAAAATAATAATAACATCGTACATAATAGTAGTAAGAAAAAGATAAAATAATCAGCAGAAGTGTCAGCAAACAGCAGCAGTTGTGTTAATAACAAATGATTACAATTTTCTATCGAAGATCAAAAGTGAACAAAATGTGAACTACAACGGCTGATAATAAATGCATCCGAAGAATAAGAAGTTGAAACCGATTCAAGTCGACACAAACAACAACAACCAGACCACTCACATACTTACGCACCGACTGACCTGCTATAAATAGCCCTTCAGCGTACAGTAAGTAAGTAAGCAAGCGGCAGCAAAGTCTTCGATGACCCAGAAACAAAGTGAGCGAGTAAGTAGGTCTACTGAAACTTCCAATCGGTTAATTCTCTGGTACTCTCAGCAGTTACCCAGTTATAGTTCTGCTGCAATGTTTAATGCATTAATTATGATGAAATTCAACTGAATAAGATACTTTATGGTAATGGCAAATTTATACAGCGTCACTTCAAGAGATACGCATCAATTTTGAATGCTCAAAACATCCAAAGCACACGTTCAAGTCAGAAGCTTGGTTATTACCATTGCATGAACTATAAAACGACTCACACAAAAAAGATCCTATGTGAACCTTTAGTTTTCATGGCCACGTAAAATTCTCGTTTGGAGGCACCCTCACGAAGAAGAGCAGTCCCTTAAGCTAACCATGAGGCTGCCATGGGTATGAAGTGTTAGCGACTTCATTTTTCTTAGCCTCGGCTTATGATGGAAGGTGGCCAGCCCTTCCTCACCGTCTCGTCTTCCCATCAATAGTGTACGGTCAACGTATTTATTATAGCTGAGCTGGTTAGGGGAGCAGAACTCTGAAAATATTTCTGCCACGAGTGGACATGAACCCCGGGCTCCTAGTTGACAGTCCAGCACCCTAACCCCCTAGATCATCGAGCACCCGAGGCGCCATTCAATTATGTACATTGATACAAGTTAAAATCTTCCAGAAATCACAGAACCGAAAGTCGTCTGTAAACGAGATACATTTACAAGTAGAATACAAAGCAATAATTGAGAAACTGTCGCGTATCAGTCATGGCCAAATTTTGTAGCTGAGACAGAAAAAGATGTTCGGTCAACGAGAGACAATCATTTCGCCAATAGCGTTTCAATAGATTGAAAAAAAATCAGACACACAAGAATACAAGAAACTGAATTGATACTTGCTATTCCCTTGCTAAAGCTACTGCGAATGGGAAAACAACGTTTCATAAACGAAACAATTAACACATCACACAGTGAAATTAATTTTGTCCACTTAAAAATATACGCTGTTTAAAAACGAAACCAGTAGAAAAGTGTTTAACGGAATAAACTCCGATACTTTTCATTCACCGTGCACGTGGAAAAATAGAACAGTCTGTGAATGAAAAAGCATTAACTCTGTGTACAAAATATGCTCTAGGACTGAACGAGAAATAAGTGGTAGCTTGACTCACGATAAGCACATGAATATCAACACTAATTGCCACGATCAGTTCTGGGCAGTAAATCCGTCGATAGTAACTCAAATACGCGAAAGTCAAAATAGAAACCGAGAGATGGTACGAAACCTGAAACGCATGAAACGTTGAAACACTTCGTTGGTGTATGAAAAATGCAAATCCAGCCACATATGAGGGAGATCCCGGCCGAGAACTGCAATACTACCGGACAACGGAACGGCACAAATACACGCAACACGGGAAATAACATACTTACTCCCTACTTATTCCAAGCAAAAGAACCTTCAAAGTTGATTGGCTTGAGGCACACTCTAGGATTTTATTCAACGCAGCTTAGAAAACTATTGTTTTTACTTTGGGCATCAACTGCACACACCTGTATGACAAACCTGCATACATACAGCGCATGATTACCCTACGGAAGCCTGAACCTGCAACCTCCGTATTACAAGGTGTGGACGCCCAACCACTTTGCAACTGTCAATCATCAATGCTACTAAGAGAAGAAATCTTGTCTAAAACTGAACGAGACATAAGCTACAGTTGGTTCAATCATCTCAAACCTTGCAAAACAACAAATTTCGAAAACGCAACAACAGATAAAAGTATTCAACGCAATGAACTACATTCACAAAACTAATAGCGAGTTAAACGAGTCTTTCTACGAACACTGGTCACAAGCAGACCATCATTAAAAACAGTTTTTGGTCAATGAACAACAGTAGCGTCCTCTGTCACCGCTCTCTCTTCCTACTTCTACCTATATGTACAACGTCCCTCTGCCAAACGCAATCAGAAAATCTACTCTCGCAAATAAATAGCGACATCCCAAATGCGGCGCATTGTCCCTAACTAAATAAATAATAAATAGAAAAGCTCCGAGTGCAAAAGTCAGTTAATTAATTACTTGATCAGCAAAAACACACGGGCGGAATTTCTACTGGAAATCTCTCTACGAACAAATGCAAGCGATACATGATTACTGGAATTAAGCTAAAGTGGAATACACAGGATTATTTTCGTTAGACCATTGTAAAACTATTTTTTATTGGTTGATTGAAATTGGAATGAAAGATGGCATGATCGATCCACGGAAAGGAATCCTTATCTCGGGCAAGAACCGTTTCAACTGCAGATTTGCACAAGAATCAA
Source organism: Allolobophora icterica (assembly GCA_963556255.1). Taxonomy (NCBI): domain Eukaryota; kingdom Metazoa; phylum Annelida; class Clitellata; order Crassiclitellata; family Lumbricidae; genus Allolobophora; species Allolobophora icterica. Next base: position 734,601 of record OY744614.1, on the reverse strand, counting down.
CTTCAGAACATTGCAGAAAGCAAAACGCGATTCTCGATATGTCGCCAAAATCGGCTTTTGCACAAAGCAGTACCATTCCAGTGAGACATCAAAAACTTTCCCATCCATTGAGTCATCTGGCAGATTGATGCCTCATCATGGCTGAATAAACTAACATGCTCAAACTGAAGCACATAAGAAATTTAATGCCAAGGAGACTACCGACGCTACGGTAGATGAAGTTCAATGGAGACAAGAAACCGTTTCTAATTGAAACAACCGGATCTTTGGAAAGCATAAAAGTAGAGTTTAATCTAGAATTTTACACTCTAATTTTCATTTTCCTAAATCTTTCCGATTAATAGAATAATCCTTTACTCTGATGCCTTGCTAACAACTGATCATAATTTCGATCACAAATAAGACTCTAAGAAATCCAAACAACCATACACGGAGAGATGTCCGAGATCACATTAATCCCTCAACTTCTTAACAGTCAACTTAAGTCGTACAAAAAATCCAACCCAGCTTTTCCTCAGCCAGTTTCATCCACTGCACCAAACGATCCGCCACACAGCAACCTGCTCTACAGCTATTCCACCTGAACTTGAGTTTTGTCCAATTGCTATTTCAGGTCAGTGCCCAGGGTCCAGCTTCTGTTCAATTGTTGTTCTTAAAGCAGTCCACCTAGATAGGACTAAACAATCCCAACGTTAAAGTAAAGGACACTGTTGACGCTCATGCCATATACTTTGACTCAACCAGTGGAGCAAAGCTATTTTCAATGGACCGCTGGTTCCTTGTTATTTTCACTGAACAATGGGCGCCCAACCTGTTGTTTTGACCAATCAATTCTGCAGAAACCGTAAACAGATCGAATCTGAAATGATCGATCCGAGTCAGAAAACAACCCAACGGTAGAGTTTTTCTCTAAGTCCCTTCAAAGATAAAAATATCCTCCGTTCAGACTGGAACCAACCAAATAGGAACTTTTCCAGACAGTTAGGATCGCGGATCGAATCAGCCAAAGAAGAAGTGATCGTTAGATATGAAAAGAAATGCACCAAGAGTTCTATCATACAAATCGTCACTGTCTATGAAAACAACTGCGCAGCCCTTACTGTACAATTATTCACAATTACCATACGAAAACACGCACTGCGCGCTACATGAAAATCCATGGGAAACTAACTGACCCACCTGACCTACTTCGATGACCTACTTCTCTGCTCTGTCTGCCTACGTCTGTGTCTGTCTTTCTGCCTGTCTGTCTGTGTTCACTGCAAACTGATCAACAACCATTCTATAAGCGTTGCGTTCCTTCCATTAACCGAGACTCCGTCCACTGTGGGAAATATTCGCCGATGTACTTTCAGAATACAAAGCAAACCAACCTACGTTTACTCGGGCAAAAGAGAGAGACAAAGAGAGAGAGAGAAACAGAGAAAGAAAGACAAACAGAGACAGAAAGACATAGACAGTGAGGGGTCGGCTAGTGAGCCGATGAAACGTTCTCTCTCTTTAGAAGCCTTAGACGCCAAACCTATTGTGAACGTGCCAGAAATCAATGAGCGAGCTGTAAGAGCGCAGTTCGTCTGAATGGACTCCAGACAAAGGAGCAAAGGACGAACGTCAGAGCAAAAGTGAAGTCATTGACGATCCATGGATTCCAAGCAACAGCGAAGAAGAAACAACGCCTCTAAAAATCAAAAACGTCTCACAGAAGAGACAATGAACTCACAAGACAAAGCATGGCCTTGATCTGCACTTCTCTTGTTTCCCAGACCGCAAGGATGACCACCACTTGCAACACCAACGCTGTCAACAGTTTCAATTCCATCCACTGTCCTTTAAACCAGGACGATTACGTAAACAATGCACAAGAGACTTTCTAAAATTATCTAACAGGCGCAGAAATACACGAATAAGTTAACAGGCGGTCATGTAAAGTCAACTGAAAACACAAAATCGCTTGAAAAAAAGAGACGTGCTTAGCGAAGGTCTGAACTGTCAACGGAAACACGTGAACCGTGGAGAATTAGGCGAACAAAAGATAAAATCTCTGGAAAATCTCTCTTCACATCTCCATTCCTATTTCTCTCAGTCAACGAGTGAAGAAGGAGAAGAAGAAGAAAAACTGTCACGAGACAGAAAACCTCAAAACAAAGACAGAGCGATGACAGAAACAAAGGAAATCTCCGATGATCGAGCGACTTCCTCAACAACAGTTTGCCAATCGCAAACTGAAGACTGGTCCTGTTAAGATCAAAGACCGGTCTCATAAAGATTAAAAAACGGTCCTTTTATGATCGAAGATCGGTCTCGTCAAGATCGAAACCCAGTCTTGCGGTAATCAAAGACCGATCTCGTCAAGACCGGTCTTGACGATCAATTGAAGACAGGGTCTGGTCTTGAGCACGGTCCTTAGTAGAACAACTGCGGGGCATTCGTCTGGTGGTGATATGTGAGGGCGTTGTTGGTTGTTGCATAGTTGAACCCAGGGACCAGAGAGTCAATTGGATGCGATCTTTTCTTCACTTTTCCTGACGACGGAACAGGTGGTGCTGGTGCTGATGCTGGCATCGTCGTTGGCAACGGTGTAGTTGGTGACGTACAATGCGAGTCTGTATCTCCTTGGTCACCGTTTAGTATCCTACAATTCAACCAAACTACCAATTAATTTTAACTACTAATTAACATGAACTACTAATTAAACATGAACTACTAATTAAATATTAACTGCTAATTAAATATTAACTGCTAATTAAATATTAACTGCTAATTATATATAAATTGCTAATTTGAGCCTCAGCTAATTAACATCAACTAATTAACATTAGCTACCAAGTAACATCAAATAATTAACATTAACTACTAAGTAACATATGCTACTAATAAATGTCAATGACTAATTAACATCAACTACTAATAAACGTCAGCTAATGGTTAAACTCAACTACTAATAAACATTAACCAATAATAATATTCATGTTGATCATTGATCCTCAGACAGGCATACAAGTTGACACAGAGACAAACCTACAGACACAGACAGAGAGGCAGACACAGATAGAGAGAAAGACAGATACAGACAGACAGAGAGACATGCACAGATACACAGACATAGGTAGACAGACACAGACAGACACAGATAAACAGAGACAGATACACAGACAGACACACACACATAAACAGACAGACAGAGACATGTAGAGTGTCGCCACCTACCATTTGTCTAGGTCCATCTGTTGCTGTCGGAACTGAGCGATCATCGGCAGAGGCAAATGGTCGACCAGTTCGAGCGAATCTCTCAAATGGCGCAACGTCTCATAGTTCTCTCTACCACGCACCTACATACAATCGCACCAAATCGCAGAGTTACACCAAATCAGTTACACCAAATCACAGAGTTACACCAAATCACAGCTACACCAAATCACAGTTACACCAAATCACAGAGTTACACCAAATCACAGTTACACCAAATCACAGAGTTACACCAAAACACAGCTACACCAAATCACAGTTACACCAAATCACAGAGTTACACCAAATCACAGCTACACCAAATCACAGTTACACCAAATCACAAAGTTACACCAAAACACAGCTACACCAAATCACAGTTACACCAAATCACAAAGTTACACCAAAACACAGCTACACCAAATCACAGTTACACCAAATCACAGAGTTACACCAAATCACAGCTACACCAAATCACAGTTACACCAAATCACAGTTACACCAAATCACAGAGTTACACCAAATCACAGTTACACCGATTCAGGTTACACCAACTGTGGAAGGAGGAAGGCCATATATTATATCAAAAACAGTTGTAGGCTATCATACTGCATTGTATTGAACAGAAACCTCCACAGACATAGATCAATCTTTGCTTTACTAACTGATGCAATATTCTCGTAATAACACTTAATATCAACGATTGTTTTGTTCTTTCACCGGCGCTATATAAATTTCCAATTACAAATAAAACAAATCGTGATTTCCCAAAGACTTTCAAGACGAGAAGACTCTACCTGTATCGTGAAGATCTCCTCCCTCTTGCCACCACACCTCTGTCGTTTGACGTCCGGCGTCAGGATCGCCACGTCATCGCCAACCGGACTGGTAATCATCCGCTTCTTTCCGGACTTCTTGCCGAGGAGGTTCTCTTCCTCCTGACATCCGTCGCGACCCGGCGACGCGCAGCAGCGCACCTTGATGACCTGACGGCCAAGAACGGCTCCGTCAAACTCGAGGGTGAAGATGACGTGGAGTGGACGGCGACTGTAGCCACTGTGGCAGGAACTGAAGCACATGAACTTGTAGAGGTTGGTCACCCACTCGGCTCCAGCTGCAATTGCAAATGAATGAATGTGTAAAGGTAACTATCATCACAGGGAGAGAGACAGAGACAGAGACAGACAGACAGAGACAGACAGACAGAGAAAGACAGAGACAGACAGATAGACTTCTTGTCTAAGTGAAGGAAAGAGTAGCAAATTTGGCATTAACTGATTCGGAGAACTATGACAGTGATAATCACACTCCATCATATATGTTGAAGCGAATGAATATTATGATTACGACAATGATGACAACGAAGATGATGAAACAATTACAATGATGATGCTGATGACAACCCAAAGCACTTTGTGAGATGGTAATGACCTGTTGAACATTGACAACTTAACTTTATCAAAGTGATGATCAAAAAGAAGAAAATGATCAAAAAGTTGAATGTGAATGAACATATGTAGATGATGACATAAATGAAGATGATTCAACAGATGAAGGTGATCAAACAGATGAAAATGATCAAACAGATGAAAATGATCAAACAGATGAAGATGATCGAACACATGAAGATGATGACGATAGTGATGAAGATGACGATATAGAGATGCTGACGAACCCTGTGGGTCTTCATAAGGAATGATGACACTCAGTCGATGAGTGTAGGGGTCTTCGACGTGTTTTGCCAACTGATGTTCGGACAGAATCAGGTGCTGAGCCAGCGTCGAGGACTCGAGGGCGTTCTTGGCGGCTCTGTGCGTTGGACATCGACTGACCACTTCCTGGATGTGTTCGGGGTTCAGGTAGACGGGAAGGGCACGGATGATCGAACCCGGAGGAGGCTTCTTCGCAGAGCGGAACAGGAATGGACATGGCTTGTTGATCTTTACGAACAGTTTGTCAAGACCATCGAAGAACTATGAAAGAGAAAAAGTTCAACATTATTATATTATTGTTATAATTATTATAATTATTATTATTATTATTATGGAATTCCTGAGCTCCAGTATCTAACCAATTGGCTACCATGTCCTAGATTAGTAAACTGTATTAATTAATAAACTGTAATGTTAATTAATAATCTGTACTAATTAATACACTGTATTAATTAATCTGTAATGTTAATTAACTTTAATGTTATTTAATAAACTGTATTAGCTCTGTAACGTTAATTAACAAACTGTACTAATTAATAAACTGTAGTAGATGGACATACAATCCAGTTGGCTGATTTTGTCTTCTTCTGCTGTTTCTCGAGAGCCACCTGGAACCCGTAGTCACCGGGATACTGCGTGCTACAAGAAATGACAGATGAACATTCAGTTCTGCTTTTCCGCTCCAGATTTAATTCTGGTGGACAATTAATGAACAAATGAAATTCACTTAAAGAATCCCTCCTCTGATTCATCCACTCTCCACCTACCAGTGTCTCTGTATGTAAAATGTATGTAGTCATCGTATACATGTAATGCATGTGCGCTTGTCATGTGCAAATAAAGGCTACTTACTTACTTACTTACTTACTCTTGTTTGAGGAGATGCTAAGGCGGTTTCCGTTTGGGAAGAGAGAGATTGGAAGGCGGAGGAGTGGATGGATTGGGGTAGGAGTTCTTGACGATGCGAGACTGGAGACTGAGGTGGAGTGGAGGGCATAAGCAAAACCCTCCTTAGCAGCCCTCTGTCTCCCTCCCTTCTGGTCTTATGCAACCAGACTTCGTTCTTCACTTGCTGTTTCTAGACCACCCCTCCTACATGACTAACATTCAGTTCAAGCTCCTCTCTCTATTATCCCTTAAGTTAAACCTTCCATTCCACCTCAGTCTCCAGTCTCACGTCGTCAAGAACTCCTACCCCAATCTATCCACTCCTCCGCCTTCCAATCTCTCTCACACCAAAAGCAATCCGTCTAAGCCGCTCCTCTGCCTCCCCCTCTCCATGCTCTTCTGACAACCGGATCTCCACCTTGTATCTCTCGACAATCCCTCTAACATAACGCAGCGCGCGTGAACAAGCTGGTGCCCTGCGCTTAGAAACCAGGAACTTACAGCGTCAGTTACAAACATCGCAGAGTTATATACAAACATCAAGATGAAGGTCAAAAGATGTCCGTTTTGCTTTTCGTTTCAACCTGATGCCCAGCAGCAGGAAACAGAGGGATTGTAGGTAATTAGTATTCGAAGGCACACGTACAGGGCCGACGTTTTGGACAATTGAAATTATTCATACAACGAGTCCTTTGTCCAAGTAAACGGACAAATATTGGTCGCTCTTCCTGAAAGCCGATCGAGTCCTCCTCCTCCTCCTTCTCCTCCACTGTAGATGACCAGAACAGGAAGTCTGAGGAAGGTCATAGGACAAGACGAGGATCCGAATAGGAGGAAGGAAGGGAGTGGCAGCCGAGCTCCAGTCTTTTCCATTTCCATCTTGCTGACAGCTGCAGACGTTCTGTCTCTGCCAATGTCTCGCGAAGCAGGAACAGCCAACAGAATATTAGCCTTGTAAATCACGATGGTAGTGTAGACAGTGAGGAGTGTATAAGGCGGCCAAGGACCGATCCTTGCAAACGGTCTTAGCGTCGACGATGTGGACCAAAGTCTACGGTTTTAATCTGAATAACATTTTCTATTCTTCAACAATCAGTTTCATGCAATTGGAGGATCTTTGCTTGGCCTTATTACGATTATCGTTCGATCTTTGGTCTTTTATCCTCTGTTGATATTACGGTATGTATGCATGTATGTATGCATATATGTAAGTTTTTACGTACGTATGTATGTACGTATGCAAGTATGCATGTATGAATGTATGTACGTACGTATGTATGAATGCATGTATGTATGTACGTATGTATGTATGCATGTATGTGCAATTGTACATATATGCATGTACATATGTATATGTTTATGTATATATGTATGTATGTAAATACGTAATATCGATTGTTATTATTGGTGTTCAATAAACTGATTGATTGATTGATTGATTGATTGATTGATGTGTGTGTGTGTGTGTTGTGTGTGTGTGTGTGTGTGTGTGTGTGTGTGTGTGTGTGTGTGTGTGTGTGTGTGTGTGTGTGTGTGTGTGTGTGTGTGTGTGTGTGTGTGTGTGTGTGTGTGTGTGTGTGTGTGTGTGTGTGTGTGTGTGCGAATATGTATGCAACATGACAATCATATAGCACATTGTAAGTGCCACACAAAAGTGCTGCACCTATGACTATCCAACATACAAAAGCAACTGAGTTTTAACTTCTAAGACAGTTGGCAAATGTTTGTTGCACAGAGTCAACGTTACTCCTTCGATTGACTTTACTGCGATATTTTTTATGTCCTTATTCTCGGACTCCTACGTGAATTTCTTCATAACGTGAATGATGTAACAACGTCTCTTACAACATATCGACCACAGATTTCAATCTCGCGAACGGAACAACACATCAGCTCATTATTTTCCCGAACTCTTTGCCCTCGCGTCACTCGTATAGGCTTTGAATTTTCCAAGGATACAATCATTTCCTCGTCAAACACGACACTCCCAACACCCGAGAACATGACATAAGTGAATTTTGCATGCCACTGAAGGCAAACAAGACCCGTCCAACCGCCAATCATCGCCCAGACGATGCAATCGACGTCAGCGGAACAATGGAGGCAGCAACTGACTGGAGAATTTTTTAGTCCCGCAAAGAGACAACTGAATCGGGCGATGTCGATGATGTTGGTCTCTCTGTTGCAGACTAATCTGTCTAAGTAAGGACTTCGCCAGAAACGCAACAATGAACTCAAGTCTGGTACATGGCACATATTGCAGCTACTCAACGAATATGGAAGTTCGTTCATTTCAGACAGACAGACAGACAGACAGACAGACAGACAGACAGACAGACACACACACAGACACAGACACACAGACACACAGACACACAGACAGACTGCATCTGTTTCGGTTTGTCTGCCTGCCTTTGTCTCTGTCTGTCTGCATCTGTCTGTATATGTCTCTGCCTGTCTGCATCTGTCTGTCTGTGCCTGTCTGCATCTGTCTGTCTCTGTCTCTGTCTGTCTGTGGCTGTATGTGTGCACAATTTGTCGCCTAACTTTGCGTGATCATCGTTCTGTCTGTCTACATTAGTCTCTGTGTGTCTATATCTGTCTCTGTCTGTCTGTCTGCCTGTGTCAGCCTGTCTGCCCTTGTATCTGTCTGTCCACCTGTCTCTGTTTGTCTGTATGCTGCACTTGTGGTGCTCCACTGCTCTCTACTCGTGAACTCAGACGGCGACAAGGTGTTGTTGACCATGCAGCGGTGAAAATTAATCTGCTGCGACCGAATTCATCGATCCTCAGTTGCGCAAAACAACAAACATCGACCAACGATTGAATACGGCCTCCAAACGGATCTCGAATCCGTCCACGTTATCGTCTTCAAGTCCACATTTCCCCCACAAAGACACGTCTACAGAGACTATAGCAGAGGCGACGGAGTTGAGTGGAGACCAGCGTGCGGTGTCTGCCGCACCAGCGATCACGATGCTGGAAGGAAGATGAGAAATCTCCGACAGGAAGGAAGGAAAGAAGACATAAGGAGGAACGCAGGAGACCTAATTGAAGCTATGAGATTATCACTTGTAAGGAAGCATTACAGTGGGAGAGGTTCTTTGAATTAGCACCAAACAAGGTAACTCGAGGACACAGGTACAAATTATTTAACAAGCCGAAAGGAACATAGGACAGAAATTCTTCAGTGCAAAAATTGTGGAGTTGTGGAATGGTTTGGATGATAGTATACTGTCTCAGTGGACATTGTCACAGCTTCTAATAGGAAGCTAGGAAGGAAGTGCGTTCCAATTCTTCTGAAGCACTTTAAACCATAGTTATTTCCAGTCTTGTTGTCAAGACCTTAAACCTCAAGACCAAGACCAAGACCTTGAACCTTAAGACCAAGACCAAGACCAAGACCTTGAACCTCAAGACCAAGACCAAGACCAAGACCTTGAACCTCAAGACCAAGACCAAGACCAAGACCTTGAACCTCAAGACCAAGACCGAGACCAAGACCACAAAAATCACAGTCATAGCCAGACTTCTATTCCTTACTAAAAAAATTGTCAAGTCGGACTACTCGTTATTTTAATAAAAACGCGCGTCTTTTATTTTATTCTAGCAAAACAACTCTAAATGCAGACTGTAGAGAATTCCGAATTCGTATTTACAAAGTCCTTCATGCAAAATGTTATCCCAAATGCCTGTTGAATTTTATAAACACCAATTCGCTCAGAAGTTTCTGACCAAGACGTGACCTGTGGGGCCTTAAAAAATTCCGCCATGTGAAAAAATACGGTCTACAAATGCTGAAATCGCTAGCATATAGGCCTAAAGCAGCTTTTCAAGAACCGGATGTAAATAATGTACAAATCGCGAGTCTGTTTTGAAATCATTCCATTGTAAATAACCGGAAGTCAAAATAATTGTCCAAAACAACACCGTGTAAATACTAAAGCAATTACTGTATGAGTAATTAGGCCTATTGCATAAATTTTAAAATTCTTGCCGTTCTTTGTTAAAATTAATTACTCTTCATAAAAGTCTTGGTCTTGGTCTTGCAAAACCAAGACCAAGACCTTGAACCTCAAGACCAAGACCAAGACCAAGACCTTGAACCTCAAGACCAAGACCAAGACTGTTGGTCTCAAGACCAAGACCAAGACCAAGACTTTTAAAAACGAACTCGAGTGCACTCGAGACCAAGACCTTGGTCTCGAGGACAACAAGACTGGTTATTTCATGCTATGCTATGAAAGTAAGGGAATCGATAAAGCAGAAATAGGCTCCTCTGTCTATCACCCACCCCCGGGCTTTCCACTTTCCGATTCGCTCTGCTGACTCCGTTGAGTCTTCAAGACTAAACTTAGGACTTTCTGTACACTAAGGCCTCATTTGTTGCAACGGAGCCCTTGTAACGGTCGTGTTACAGCGCCTTATTATTATTCTGGCTGGTTGTCGGGTGCCGAGAAATTTCCCAAAACTTGTATTAACAGTTTCTGTTGCGTTGGTACAGTGTTGTCCAGAATGCATTTCCCTTAAAGCTCACACCTGTGTGGTATAGACTGTGAAGGAGTGGCCTGACGAACGGACGGTGGGTGAAGACCTCTTGGACAAAAATTCTTTCAGACCAAAGTGCCTGACACCATCGATCTATGCCATGCGGTTCTGACACTGACGAAGAAAACAAAGATAAGCAACGGAATTGATGTATACGATGTCTGCACGCTCTGCAGCACTTGGTCTGGCGGTCGTCGTCGCAAACATCGTTAACCTCATCGGCGCTATATAAATTCTCCAGATCCATTACTCGACGGAATCGACCGGTCATTCCATTTCCAGAACTGCCATTCAGTTAATCCCATTTCCAGCTTCCTTCATTGCATTCTCCATTACCTTTTTCTTCTTTCGTAATCGTAATCTCCAAACTTCTAAAGCGCCACTCCAAGGCCAAGCACAGGGCACCAGCTTATTCACGAGCGCTGCGTCAAGTCAGAGTGGTTTTCCAAACAGCAGCCCAAAGGAAGTCTGAGTCCGGTTACCATGGGGACCAGATCAAGCGAGGAAGAAGAGCAGCTGTTAAGGCGGGTGTCGTTCGGGGTGTGAAGAATTGGAAGGCGGAGGATCAGATGAGTCAGGGCAGGAGTACTTAAAAAGGTGAGATTTCATTTTCTTAGCCTCGGCATATGAGTGCGGGTGACCAGTCCTCTCCATCGCCGTCTCACCTTCCCACCCGACAGTGTACGGTCGGTGTACTCATTATAGCCGAGATGGCTATGACATCAATTCGGATCTAACGTGGTACAAATATCCTCGAAGTTCTCTTGTCGACATGACCTCATTAGGATCTGGGACTTGACGTCGCTCCCAGGAGTATATCATTACTAAAGTGATATTCCAATCGAATCATTTGCATACTGTTCAAGTGATCGGGAGCAATATCAATGCCAGGAATTCGTACCCTGGTCCCTTGATTGCACAAGAGCATTCCTTACCCTCGGCATCTCGCATTGGAATCGGTCGGCCAGGGTAGACCAGCGTGGACCTGACACCCGTGTAGACCTAGTGCCACATTCTCTCGCGCGCGGACTGTTTGTTTTTTAAAGTACCCTTAAACAAATCAAGTCAGGTGCGCTCTGTACGCTTGTCTCTGCTGGTCCGTCTAGATGTCCGCCCTGTTCACACTCCCTCTCGAGACTGACATTTTCCAAGAACTGTCAAAAGGCTGAAAGCTGACGTGTAATAGGAAAGTTATTCACTGAGTCAACATTAGATAACATGCCATAAGAGGCGCCTGGCCTGAGAAGCAGACAGACGGACAGATACTCACACACACACGCACGAAGACATGCAGGCGTACAAAGAGACGGGCACGCGGACATACAGACCCCTATTGTAGATGTCACCTGTCAAGACTTCACAGACGAATTACGTCTAATAAGAAGTTAACTGCGCCAATAAACTGTTGGCGAATAAAAGCATTGATTGCTTTGCAAGCACTCAAACGCCATAAGAAGTTACAAATGGGGGATATATTGGACCCACAACAGTTAATGTAGGCCTACTCCCTTTCGCCACCAGCATAGCTTTACTCTAAGTCAACCTACGATGCTGTAATGCGCTAAACTCAACCGAGGCAAGAGATCGAGGAATATTTAAAATTCTCTTTTCAGTGTTTGTCGAGAATCTTGAGTTTAATTCCAGTAGCTCCAATTCCGTGAGAAAAAAACACGTTACTAGAATTTGTTAGCGTCCAACTACAGCATACGTGGCTACAATAAGTACAACGACCTACACTGTGAGTTGGAAGATGAGACGGCAAGGGAGAGGACTGGCCATCATATGCCAAGGCCAAGAAAAATGGGGTCGCTAATACTTCATACTCAAGTCTGCCTCTTGGGCCTATTGCCTTAATGGACTGCTATTATTATTATTATCATCATCATTATGCATTTATTAAGCGCCACTATCTAATGACCAAGCATCAATCGATGGCGCTGATCAATTGTAAGTGAAGGACTTGCTCAAGGTCCCTACACAGTAACTGTTTCTGGAGTGGAGAGGATTGAAGCAACACTACCTGCGTTACAATGTGAGCGCTCTAACAAATCGACTACCAAATGAAAATACGACGTGAATAAGAATTCAATAGAAATAACAAAGTGTTTCTAAGACAGAGGAAGGCATCGGAGGAAACTCACCAGACCGGAACAGTTGAACTCAATGTCTGTGCTGTGGGTGAAGACATCATCTGAAAACAGACAAAACAGAACACAAGGTTACTGCTCTGAAGAAACAAGTTTGTAATAACACTCCATAGAAATTCAACCATCTTACATCAAATCATGTGTTTAAAACGTTTTTAAATGGTTTGAAAATGTTTAAAAATGTTTTTAAAGAGTTTTTAAATGTGTAAAAACATGATTTTAAAGATGTTTCTAAATGGTTTGAAAATGTATTTAAAGATGTTTCAAAATGTGTATAAAACATGTTTTTAAAATGTTTCAAACATGTTTTAAAAATGGATTGGAAATGTTTTTAAAGATGTTCTAAAATGTGTTATAAAACATGTTTTTAAAATGGTTTGGAAATGTTTTAAAAAGTGTTTAAAATGTGCATAAAGCATGTTTTATACAGATTCTGAAATACCTATAAAACATTAAAACATGATTTAGGCACGCCAGCCATGACTCCTCTATTTACCAGAGCATTGTTCGCTTATTGATCATTATTCGCTTTTGTTTTACGCGACTCTAACATCATTAGTCTGGCAGAGGCCAAGGTTATTGTGAGACACTTAAAAGGCCCTATATAATAGCAAGCATCCACGTACACATACATAATTTATTGCGGATCTTTTTATTCCCGAGCACAACAAAAACAATGTTTTGCAAACACGTCTGTAACGAATTATTCCAAAAAACAAAGTACTGTCAACATGTTTGTAACGAATAATGCCGCAAACATGACGTCTCTCATGGACCTGTTCCTATAGCCACCTGAGCGATCCGTCAATCGTGCCAGCGAAGCATTTATAACCGCTTGGCGGGCGATCAGTCAAACTTCTAATTCTTTCCAATCCAGAACAACATCTCTAGCATTCGCTTCCATCCATCATACGGATCTTGAAGAATATGTTGGACAGAATTCAGTGCAAAGAGTCTCGCAAGAGCGAACGCCACGAAATTCATCAACGCTCGTTTATGAAAGACGCGGCGCTCCATAGCCGTGGGCTTCACGCTTCATCGATTACGGCATGGACATATTTTATGGACGGTTACCTTGGACAGTGTCGGTCGATCATAGGAAGGCGGTGGATTCTGAGCACGGCCTCGGCAGTTGCACGCAAAGTCCGTGATGTATACAAAAGCCTAAACTTCATTGTCACTTAAAAGTGTGAGTTAGGGCAAACAACGCCATTGTCCGCTGCTGCGAGCATTAATCACTGACTTGAGAGCTCAATCAACACGACACTTGAATAAAGCAGACCAAAAGTTCTGTGGACAAACTTTGCTGAAACATTTCTCTTGTGTAGTACGGGACTGACTTTCAACACAAACTGTGAAATGCCTCCGTTAGGAATATGCCACGATATCGGGTGCCTGGCCCTATTTGCCCTCTGACCCTGTGACCCGTACAGCTGAATATTTTAACAGTTGTGGCTTCGGCCAGAGCTGTCAAGTGATTCCAGGGAGAACGTTACTCAGCTTAGACGTCATCATCGACCTTCTTCAAACCAGTCAGGCGGAGTCAACTCTCGCTTTCGCGGAGAAGAGTCATGTTTGGTCAGAAGATTAGACGGTCAAGGGTCAGGGATAAGGTTAGGGTGAAATCCGGGTGACATCTCGTCTAAGATTTCTTCTCCGCACACGTGTCTCGCCTCTTCGATATACTCGCTATAAACGACTGATCCAGGGGCCGGCCATCAAGTCGCTCCCCAAACTGGATCCGGTGAGGGTTGTCAGCTAAACTTTGATAGTAAAACTGTCATCGAAGGATTGGTAAAGTACGACAGGTCATATAACCCACGGGCCTTGCCCACTTGCAGTAAAGCAGCAGCAGCAATAACAACTACAATAACAGCAGCAGAAACAGCAGCAATAGCAACTACAATAACAGCAGCAGAAACAGCAGCAATAACAACTACAATAACAGCAGCAGCAGCAGAAACAACTACAATAACAACTACAATAACAGCAGCAGCAATAACAACGCCAATAACAGCAGCAGAAAAGCAGGAGTTGAAACAGGAGCAGTAGCAAACTGTTGAACCTTGAGTCGTGTGATGCCCTGGATTCCCAGGTCAGAAGGCCGTTAGAATTCCTAGACTTCGAAGGTTGTCACGATTTCGGCTGTGACGGTCGGGGAGGGGGAGGGAGGGTGGGGGACCGGGGTTTTTACTCGGTTCACAGGGGTTCGTTCATTGTTTTCCATTTGCCTGTCTTGATTATCATTGGACAGACGATAATCGAAACCAGATTTATACGACGTTCGTCAACCTAAGTTCGGTTCATGTCAGCCAAGTACATCATCCGCTTCGCATTAATCAGATCCATTGCTACGCCAACGTCATCTACACCACTCATGCCTCCACGTCCACCACCACCACCCTCATGATGACGATTAAGATTAAGATTATGGTGACGATGATGATGAAGATGATCATGATGATGAAGATTATGATAACGATGATCATGATGACGATGATAACGAAGATCATAATTAAGATGATGACGATGATAATGAATATGACAATGACGATGAAGCTGGTGATGATGACTATGATGATGATGATGACCACGATGATGATGGCGACGACTCTGATGACGACGACTACAAAGGTGGTGGTGGTGATGTTACAACGACAAAGAGCTTCGGTTAATGAAGAGGGTAATTCTGGTATGTGACATGCAATCGGGCTTCAACAACGACCACAGAAGGAGGAAGAGCCGATCCGATGACATGCTCAGTGTGGCCACGTGGAAAAGGTCACAGCCAAGGTCGTCTGAATTTACGGTCCGTAGTCACGTAACACGACTTCCAAGGAAAAGCCAAATGGAAATTTTTTGGACTGGAAAGCATTTGCCAGACGGATCTACTGTTCGAAAATTAAGTTAGTGTTAGTTAGACTGGCTATGACCAATCTGAAAGTTAGTCAAGTAGTCAACCAGTTAGCCATCCAGTGAGCCATCCAGTTAGCCGAACGGTCAATCAGTTAGCCATCCTGTTAGCCGGGATCCAGTCAATTAGCCATCCAGTTAGCCGGACATCCAGTCAATTAGCCATCCAGTTAACTTAGCCGGACATCCAGTTACGTAGCCATCCAGTTAGCCGGACATCCACTCAATTAGCCATCCAGTTAGAGGGACATCCAGTCAATTAGCCATCCAGTTAATTTAGCCGGACATCCATTCACGTAGCCATCCAGTTAGCCGGACATCCACTCAATTAGCCATCCAGTTAGCCGGACATCCAATCAATTAGCCATCCATTTATCTATTCCGTTGTCTAGCCAGTCATCCATCCAGCTAGCCAGTCAATTAACCACCCAGTTAGCCAGTTCGTTAGACATACCGTTAGCCATGTTGTTAGCCATCCAGAAAGCCAGCCACGTAGAAGCGGCCGTAAAATTGAACGATCGTGCACTTAAATTAGTGGATTAGTCTTTTATGCTCATGTCGCTGCTTATCGTAAAATGCAAATGAGGAATCGTCGGGAGAGGAGATTAAAGCTCCATAAACCGGACAATGGAGTCGCATCCCTCGTCCTTCCATCCACCCATTCCCTTCTCCCTAAAGGTTAACGACCCCTCCCTCGCATTCCAATTCAGTGGGCGTCCACTGGTGACCTCCCGGACCCACGGTACTCGAGCAACTGCCTCAATTCTTAGAAGTTCATTCAACCAATTGCGATGTTCTTAAGAACTTTGTTGGTTAACGATCACTGCCTCACTCCCCCATCCACTATAAGAAGCCAGAGAAAGGGAGGATCAGCGAGGAATCAACAGGAGGAGGAGGACGAGGAGGAGAGGGAGGAACATGGAGGAGAGAGGAAGAGAACGCAGGATCAAGAGGAGAAAGAGAAGGAAGCGATGACGGAGTTGTTAAGAGGATGCAGAAGAGGTGGAAAGAGGAGGTGGAGGTAGGATTAGGAGGAAGGAGGAGGGATGAAGAGGAGGAAGGAGGAAGAGGTGGGAGGAGGAGGAAGAAAAGGGAGGAAGTGGAGCATGATCAAGAGGAGAAAGAGAAGGAAGCGATGGCGGAGGAGTTGTTAAGAGGATGCAGAAGAGGTGGAATGAGGAGGAAGGATTACGAGGAAGGAAGAGGAGGGAGGAAGTGGAGGGAGGAGGAGGAAGAAGAGGGAGGACGCGGAGCAGGAGAAAGAGGATGAGGAGGAGAAGCATGAGACGAAGGTGTACTGTCGGTGGAATACTGGCGGGAGAGGTCATTCATGCCAAGACTGCCAATGCGAAGACTGCCAAAGAATCAAAAGAACCGACAGGTACTACATATTTCTGCCAACTGCTTCTTCGACAAACACTTCTCTCCTGCTGCTCCCGTCTCTCTCTTTCTCTCGACAGTCCTTCACGTCACTCGTCTTTTCCCACAGAAGAACCAACCAACCTTCCTCCCTTCCCATCTTCCCCTCCTTCCTTCCCTCCATCGGTGTCATCGGGTGCAGTCCAAAAACGATGATCACGTGAACATTGAAAAGAATCTCGTCATAATATTCTGATGTATGTTTCATGTGTATTCATTTGTTATTCAATAAACGTATCACGAGTTGTAAGCATAAGACTTTATCATATTATCTCAATCAATTAGGGGGTAACGTGAACAGCGCAAGGGTGACTTGAAATCACGTTCAGGCTACCCCCGGGGGTAATATGAAATCGATTTCAGATTACCGGGGGAGGGAGGGGTAACTTGAAAGAGAGGTAGCTCGAAGTCTTTACACCGGACTCGTATAACATCTTGTTATACACGTCCTTAGGCCTAAGAGGTGCAATGCCAAATAGATAGCTACATGTTGAAACTTGTTTGTGATGTCCTGTATAAGAGCCAAGGTCCCTCCCGACATGACACAGCCACAGCGAACAAGTAGTTCTAAAATATATGCAGTGCTCCGGATAAGCAGAGGTGTTAATCAGTGAGTTAAATACCGGGGTGTAGTTGGCGCTATGTCTGACTCACCTGGTCTGTGAGCGGACTGTGGTCGGAGGTGGAGCCGGGCATCTGGCTGTCGGGGCTCATCATTCCCCTCTCGTTCTCGTTATGTATTAGCGTTTCAAGGTGGTCCTGAAGAGGAGTAACAAACAGGTAGCAATGTCATCAATACACCTGTCCAAATCATCATCACCATCACCATCATCACCTCAGAAGCCCTTGTC
Organism: Allolobophora icterica; assembly: GCA_963556255.1. Taxonomy (NCBI): domain Eukaryota; kingdom Metazoa; phylum Annelida; class Clitellata; order Crassiclitellata; family Lumbricidae; genus Allolobophora; species Allolobophora icterica. Next base: position 716,898 of record OY744614.1, on the reverse strand, counting down.
CTGAACACACTCACACACACACACACGCACACACACACACACACTAACACACACACACACACACACACACACACACACACACACACACACACACACACACACACACACACACACACACACACTAACACACACACACACACACACACACTAACACACACACTAACACACACACACACTAACACACACACACACAAACAAACAAACAAACACACAAATCTGTCGATCCATTTTCATCTAAAGCGTAATTCTGCAATAGCCATTGATCAATGGTTGCTGAAACTGATGGATGGATGGACGGATGTTCAGAT
>OY744614.1:694090-714090 GCA_963556255.1 Allolobophora icterica | reverse complement strand
GTTTCGATGAATTTACTCCATGTTTTGGTTTGTTCTGTTGGAGAACGAGACTTACCACCAGTCATAAAATGACACCACCAGTCAAAAAATGACACACCACTAGTCATCAAGAGTGAGACTTACCACCAGTCACTGAGAACACTTACCACCAGTCACTGAGAACACTTAACACCAGTCAACGAGAATAAGACTTACCACCAGTCATTGAGAACGAGACTTACCACCAGTCATTGAGAACGAGACTTACCACCAGTCATCGAGAACAAGACTTACCACCAGTCGAGTAAGAGATTTACCATCAGTCATTGAAAATGAGACTTACCTCCAGTCATCTTCGCCCGCCACGTACGGATTCCACGTCTGATCAAAGGTGATCATGTGATTCGGATCGTGTTGGATGGTGGCCGAGTATCCTTGAGACATTTCAATTTCTGGATTAGAAGGATGACGACGAGATGATTCTTTGATTCAGATGACAACAGCTTGAGATGAATAAGATGAACGAATCTGAAAATAGCCAGAAAACATTGAGTGTACTGTAACTGTGATTACCGGTAGATCATTTTGTGGGTTTCTTCAGTGGATATCATCTTCCAAGGGGTTCTGTTAGAACTCAGGATTCACCTGATTACGACTTAGCTTTGTTGTGCCATCGGTTGATGCCTTGTGCATTAGACACCGTAGCAATAGAAGTTACTAATTATTAATAATAATAACATGAAGAAAAATGTATGTATCCCAACAGTTAATATAGTGCTTTCTGAGTACCTCACAAAAGCTATAAGAATAAATTACTACTACTAGTAATAAACTTACTACTACTACAAATAATAATAATAATAATAATAATAAAAATAATAATAATAATAATAATAATAATAATAATAATAATAATAATAAAATCCCTGCTCAGAAAGAGCCTCTCGGCCTCTCAAGAGGAAATGGCAAGCGACCAGACGGTGTCACGCTGATTCCGTGGTCACGCGGACGATGCCTGACATGGGACGTGACAGTGCCCGATACCTACGCCACCTCCCACCTTGCCCACACATCCATCGGAGCTGGTGAAGCCGCTGAACGTGCAGTTCTGATCAAGAGGGCGAAATACGCAGCCATCACTAACACCCATACCTTTGTGGCGATCGCCTTGGAGACGGGGGGATCTTGGAGTGGCGAAGGTCTGCAGTTCGTTGTGGAGCTGGGAAGCCGAATATCAGACTCAACGCACGATCCACTGGAGACATCGTATCTGTTCCAACGGATTTCAGTGGCCCTGCAACGTGGAAACGCCATCTGCCTTTCCAGGACCCTGCCACCTCTGTCTGAGTGACGCTGAGATGGCGCTTCAGATAATTTTTATCATTACTGTTAAATATAATAATAATAATAATAATAATAATAATAATAATAATAATAATAATAATAATAATAATAATAATAATAATAATAATAATAATAATAATAATACATCATATTATCTCCGGATATAGTTTTGAACAACCCGAGGGATTATATCTACCTCGGGTAAAAATAATAATAATAATAATAATAATAATAATAATAATAATAATAATAATAATAATAATAATAATAATAATAATAATAATAATAATAATAACAATAACAATAATAATATGAGCAACAAATACAAATTATGCAGGTGACTGAGCATTTCCATTCTAAGTACAGAGTCATGCCTCTTACTGGCCTAGATAATCTTCTAAAGTTCATTTCAAAAACAAGTTTTCATCCAAAAGCAAATGATGTTCAAATAACTTGTCAAAGTCACCACACGGACTCATACAACCAATTCTTGTTGTGGGAATATAATTTTCATTGGATCGAGTAGCCGTGCAGGCTGGTAACAATATTTACGCATATAGCTGGCATATCTAGGATTGTATTAGTTCTGCAGATTCTCGTTTCCTCCACCATCATCACTGCAACCCGTCCTCGATATCCCACTCATGCTCCTCTACCTATTACCCCCGGGCTTTCCACTCAAAACTGAAGTCTTGCCTCTTCAAGTACTCCTACCCTGACTCATCTGATCCTCCACCTTCCAATTCTCGCCCTTAACGACACCCGCCTTAACAGCTGCTCTGCCTCCTCTCTTGATCTGGTTCTCCGGTTACCGGACTCGGACCTCCTTGGACTACTCTTTGGAGTACCCCCCTGATTTGACGCAGCGCTAGTGAATAGGCTGGTGCACTGCGTTTGACCTTCGAGTGGCGCTTTAGAAGTTTGGAGATTATGATTACGATTACGATGACGAGGTATATCTGGGTTTCGATCAACCCAGTTTGATTGAGAAGTGCAGATCAGATCCATTGTGACCAGGTTCACTTTGTAAACAAACGTCGTAATTATTCTACTGATAATTACGACAATTTATACAGCATGACAGTAAAAACAAGCTCTACTTCTTGTGTGCATTGCAATGTAGGCAGTTCCATTGTTCCACAGTGGGCTCAAATTTCCTCCATGGGAAACGGTCTCACCCAAGTGGACGACACATGAAGTGTGTACTTCTGCACGATTCGATAGCATGTACCGTCAGAATGTCTCCGTCGACGCAACTGGTATAAACTCCCGAATGAAACCGAAGCCATGCAACAGGTCCGGACATGGTCCGTCTCGTCGAGCTACGAAAACCATTACCTCAATGGCGGACGATATAAAAATATAAGAGAAGACGTCAAGAGAGCAAACACTTTTGCTAAGCAGTTTCATTGAGGACGAACACAGGCTATGGATTGTAGCGCTGATGAGAGAGATATGGTTCTGTTTGAACAGTTCAAAAGACAATTTGACCATAATAAATAGTACGGCTGTGATCATTAACAAGAGCAGTGTGCACACAAGAGTGTACGCTTGATATCTGTCTATATGTACGGTTTATACCTGCAGTTAAAGTCAACGCCTTAGTGTAAAACTTTGTCAGGACATAAGAGAGAAAGATATAGAGTGCTCAAAAGTCAACTAAAACTAGTCCTCGACATCTACACATCGGCCGATTTTTATTACTCGTTAATAATGTATGAGGAAAATTCTATGACAACGTGAAAAAAAGAAAGCTGAGTGGTGTAGCGTCAAGTCCTGTCCGGGCATAGTCACATACGCAATGAGGCTGAGGGCAAATGAGGACAGCCTAGGTTACATGGAAAGGATTAGTGCGATTATGAAGACAGGCGTGCACCGGGGGCAGACACACTTGCTACATTCCTCTGATGAAAATGCAGAACTCAGTAATCTATATTGACAGCCAGACACAAAGCGAGCCAACCAGACACCCAGCCACTCAACCAGAGGGGCAAGAGAACATTATTGATGATGATGACGACGACGACGATGATGAGGATAATAATAATAATAATAATAATAATAATAATAATAATAATAATAATAATAATAGTATGCCAAATAATAATAATGTGAAGATGATGATGATTATGATGATGTTGATGATGATGATGAAGATGGTGGTGGTGGTGATGATGTTGATAATGATGATGATGGTGGTGGTGGTGGTAGTGGTGGTATGATATGATGATGATGATAATAATAATAATGATGATGATGATAACGACGACGACGACGACGATGATGATGATGATAATGATGATGATGATTGCGATGATGACAACCAGGACGACAAAGACGATGATGATGATGATGATGACGATGATGATAATAATAATAATAATAATAATAATAATAATAATAATAATAATAATAATAATAATAATAATAATAATAATAATAATAATAATATGCTGAAGATGATGATGATTATGATGATGTTGATGATGATGAAGATGGTGGTGATGATGATGATGTTGATGATGATGATGATGGTGGTGGTGGTAGTGGTGGTATGATATGATGATGATGATAATAATAATAATAATAATGATGATGATGACAACGACGACGACGGCGACGACGACGACGATGACGATGATGACGATGATGACGATGACGATGACGATGACGATGATGATGATGATGATGATGATGATCATAGTGCGACCGTACGTTACCGACAGGAATAACGTACGCGTACCGTACGTACGTTATCGAAAAAAATAACGTACGCGTACCGTACGCGTACGTTAAAAATGCCACAAGTTTATCTGATCATTCATAAAGAACCTCAATATAACTATAGCCTTATAAGGTACGCGTACGTAAAAAATGATGTTTATTGGTCTCCCCGTACGCAGGCCTAGTTAATTACGAACGGTACCGAAATTTAGTATTACCAATAAAATGACCACTGGCACTGACCATCCTATAAAGTGTGCCGTAATTATCTTCATAGTATACATTAGAGAGAATATTAGCAATTTGGAATTTAAAAGTTTAAAAGTAGAGATAATTGAACAGCCACAGCTAACTGATATAATGGTTAAAATTGGTTTTGACCGTAAATCATAGCTATTATTGACTTTTCTTGTGCATAATGTTATGTATTTTTTTCGTCATGAACTGATCTGAACGTACGGTAACGTACGGCATAATAACGTACGCGTACTGTACGTACGTTATAGAAAAAAATAACGTACGTACCGTACGTACGGTCGCACCTTGATGATGATGATGATGATGATGATGATGATGATGACAACATGGTCCTAGCAGAGCAGCAGCCACTCAGCAGAGCAGAGCACCAGAGAGCCAAAGCAAGACGAGACTGCGAAAGTCATCACCCGATCAGAGCAGCAGAAGAGGTAAAACCGCCGAAGCAATGGTTCTCTGGTCTTTAGTGTTGGTGAGAAAAGTGCAATTTAGCGACAGTTTCCATCGAATCAATGCTTCTCCGCCGCAAACACTTCCTTCCACCGCAGACACCGTTTCCAAACGATCCACAAATCCATCTGACTCCGCTGGACTCGGTCTTTCCATCTCTTCCATTCAAAAGGGGAACAAAGGAAGGCAAATAACGCAGCGTCGGCGCACAGACAAAAACCACAACCACCATTATCACCATCATCATCATCCACCAGCCCCATCCATTGACCGGCCATACCTGCTCGCAAGACCGACTGACTGGCCGGAAGGCTGGATGGATGGACCGCTGACCGATTGGATGGAGGGAGGGAGGGATGGATGGATGGATGGATGGATGGATGGATGGATGGATGTACCGCTGGCCATTTGGTTGAGCATCAGTGAACACGGACCATGAAAGCTGCTGGCGACTGGGAAGTGACTAAGAGACTAAATAGGTGAGTGATTGGATACAGCGACCGGTAAAGCGCAGCGGATGCACACACGTCAGTTTCTTAGCTGCTGCTACTTCTCGTGATGGTTCTGCTGCTGCAACTCTTCTCAGCATCCGTGTCGACACAGATCACGGATACGGAAAAAATTAGCATTTCCAAAAGCATTTGATGGTCGAGGAAGGAAAGAAAATGGCGCCGATATAAATGGAAACAAAGGAGAGAGAGACGTGAATCGGAATTGTGCCTTTCGTGCACCGATTCTTTTTTGAGATTATACTGCGCCATTTCGCGAGGAGAAAATAAGTCGTAAAAGAAGTCGTCGGAAAACGTGAACAATCGTAGCGAGTGTAATCGTAATGTACGACCCCTTTGTGTGTTGCCTGCGTGAACTGTTGGCGTTTAATGGGAAGGTCTTAGTACCATGCCACTGGGACTGCAGGCAACTCTGCTATAGCCTATTTAAAGACACTCACAAACATGCAAATCCCTAAGAACATAAAGACCCGTAATTATGTGCCTTCATGCTCATAAGTGTGTGTATATTATATTGGCGAGAAAGTGTCTGTGTGTAAGCGCGCGTGTGTGCTTTCTACGTCTACTGTTGTTGGTCCAACATGTCGGCTTAACGCAGGACCGTATAACGTTATGTCAAGACATTAATTCTCCGCGTCAATTTCGTGGGTAAATTTTAGAGAGCAAATATTATGCCATGCAGTGAAGATCACTGTATGACTCTGAATGTCTGTGTGTCTGTGTCTGTCGGTCTGTCTGCTTGGCCCTCTGTCTGTCAGGCAGACAGAAGTCTTGGCTTGTCACTGATGACCCTTGGAGTAGCCAGCCAGCCATCTAGACCTAATCTAAGTGTCCTTACGACAAGAACTCTCTCTCTCTCTCTCTCTCTCTCTCTCTCTCTCTCTCTCTCTCTCTCTCTCTCTCTCTCTCTCTCTCTCTCTCTCTCTCTCTCTCTCTCTCTCTCTCTCTCTCTCTCTCTCTCTCTTGCAGCCAGCCTTGGACTTACGCTCTCTCCGTCTCTCTGTCTCTCTCTCTGTCTCTCAGTCTCTCCCCTCCCCCCCCCCCCACACAAAATCTCTTAAGCGGCCAAGTTTGTTTGCCAAAGGAGTTCTCTAGCCCAGTTTATTGCGAAGATTATAGCTTCAAAGCGATAATTACAAGAAGCCAGGGTTATCGCATATAGGACTTGAAGTGAAGGAAAATTTATGTTCGTTCAATATTATATTAGAAAGGGCAATCAATGCACCGTTGCATCTAATCTCTCTGCAATCATTCTGGCCAAGGCTGATCGCTGGCAGATATGACGCCTGCAGGGGCTGCCTTGCAAGAACCACTAACACGCAACCGGTTATAGTGAGCAAATATAATTGTAATCAAATATATATTGCAATCAAATATAATTGTAAATTTATATAGCGCCACTTCAACACAGAGACTTGTCAACAAAGTCCCATCAGTCCATACACAGTCGTCTAAAATCGGACAAACAAGAGAAACTTTGGGTCGCGCATAGGAGCAGAAACGACGATCATATGATCACGGTGTCATGATCATATGATAATGGTGCCATGAGGTGATAAGCACGGAAAATTTCTACCATTTGTAACAAGACAAATCTCAAATCTCTATCCCCACCCCGTCCCACTCTCTTTCCCGAACCCCGCCCCACTCTCTTTCCCGAACCCCGTCCCACTCTCTTTCCCGAACCCCGCCCCACATCTCTTCTCCAACCCAGCCTAACTGCCCATATCTCTTCTCCCGCCACGCCATAATGTCAAAATTTCTTTCCTCCACCCCACCCCACTGCCCACATCTCTTTCCCCACCCGCCCCACTGCCCATATCTCTTCTCCCGTCACGCCCCACTGTCCAAATCTCTTTCCTCCACCCCACCCCACTGCCCACAACTCTTCTCCCACCCAGCCCCACTGTCCACATCTCTTTCCTCCACCCCACCCCACTACCCACATCTCTTATCCCACCCCGCCCCACTGCCCAAATCCCTTTCCCCAACCCGCCCCACTCATAGTGTGGCCTACAATGAACACATGTGAATGCATTGAATGTGAAACACAGAACCATAAACATAGGCATCGGAACGGCAGAGCATTAAAAGCACGAAAACTCAATCTTCGGCCGATGAGAAAGTAACTACTACTAAGTAGTACTAGCAGAAATGCAAGAAAATGCACAGTTTAAATGCTGCATTAGACATCTGCTATCAAGAAGACGAAACCTGGATTCGCTCGTGATATGCATTGATTTAAACAAGTTTGACTGAAATAATCTGAGCGATTTTCATAGAGAAGTGGGACGGGAAAAGGCTGTTCTTGCTGTCTCAACTTTAAACTGAGATGGCTCATCAGCTCGACGGTTATACGTTTGGACATCAATGATCGCAAGATGACAATGGATGGAATTGCAATCTGAGAACAGGTTGTCAGTCATGTACGACTGAACAGAAGTAAATATTGACACAAGTCTGTGTAGAAACATAAGCCGAAAGATATTCTTATACAGTAGTGTCGTAAACAATTCACAAATACAACTAAGACGTTATGACAACTGCTACAACATCCAGCATCTAAAACAGACGAACTGATATGGAGAGTTAATGACTCTTCAGTTGTCTTCAGAGACTTTAAAACTGGTCCCGAAAACCGATGCAAAGAATGCAGCTGCAAGAGCTGTTTTTGCAATAGTAGCCTATAATCGAACCAAGAATTCATTTCAGTGAAAAAGACTCTAAGAGACAGACACTGAACGGCTACACGTCATCCCTCCATCACTGCGTCAGTCCGCGCATCTGTGTGTCCGTCCCCGCATCTGTGTGTCCGTCCGCGCATCTGTGTGTCCGTCCGCGCATCTGTGTCTCCGTCCGCGCATCTGTGTGTCCGTCCGCGCATCTGTGTGTCCGTCCGCGCATCTGTGTGTCCGTCCGCGCATCTGTGTGTCCGTCCGCGCATCTGTGTGTCCGTCCGCGCATCTGTGTGTCCGTCCGCGCATCTGTGTGTCCGTCCGCGCATCTGTGTGTCCGTCCCCGCATCTGTGTGTCCGTCCGCGCATCTGTGTGTCCGTCCGCGCATCTGTGTGTCCGTCCGCGCATCTGTGTGTCCGTCCGCGCATCTGTGTGTCCGTCCGCGCATCTGTGTGTCCGTCCGCGCATCTGTGTGTCCGTCCGCGCATCTGTGTGTCCGTCCCCGCATCTGTGTGTCCGTCCGCGCATCTGTGTGTCCGTCCGCGCATCTGTGTGTCCGTCCGCGCATCTGTGTCTCCGTCCGCGCATCTGTGTCTCCGTCCGCGCATCTGTGTCTCCGTCCGCGCATCTGTGTCTCCGTCCGCGCATCTGTGTCTCCGTCCGCGCATCTGTGTGTCCATCCGCGCATCTGTGTGTCCGTCCGCGCATCTGTGTGTCCGTCCCCGCATCTGTGTGTCCGTCCGCGCATCTGTGTGTCCGTCCGCGCATCTGTGTGTCCGTCCGCGCATCTGTGTCTCCGTCCGCGCATCTGTGTCTCCGTCCGCGCATCTGTGTCTCCGTCCGCGCATCTGTGTCTCCGTCCGCGCATCTGTGTCTCCGTCCGCGCATCTGTGTGTCCGTCCGCGCATCTGTGTGTCCGTCCGCGCATCTGTGTGTCCGTCCGCGCATCTGTGTGTCCGTCCGCGCATCTGTGTGTCCGTCCGCGCATCTGTGTGTCCGTCCGCGCATCTGTGTGTCCGTCCGCGCATCTGTGTGTCCGTCCCCGCATCTGTGTGTCCGTCCGCGCATCTGTGTGTCCGTCCGCGCATCTGTGTGTCCGTCCGCGCATCTGTGTGTCCGTCCGCGCATCTGTGTGTCCGTCCGCGCATCTGTGTGTCCGTCCGCGCATCTGTGTGTCCGTCCGCGCATCTGTGTGTCCGTCCCCGCATCTGTGTGTCCGTCCGCGCATCTGTGTGTCCGTCCGCGCATCTGTGTGTCCGTCCGCGCATCTGTGTCTCCGTCCGCGCATCTGTGTCTCCGTCCGCGCATCTGTGTCTCCGTCCGCGCATCTGTGTCTCCGTCCGCGCATCTGTGTCTCCGTCCGCGCATCTGTGTGTCCATCCGCGCATCTGTGTGTCCGTCCGCGCATCTGTGTGTCCGTCCCCGCATCTGTGTGTCCGTCCGCGCATCTGTGTGTCCGTCCGCGCATCTGTGTGTCCGTCCGCGCATCTGTGTCTCCGTCCGCGCATCTGTGTCTCCGTCCGCGCATCTGTGTCTCCGTCCGCGCATCTGTGTCTCCGTCCGCGCATCTGTGTCTCCGTCCGCGCATCTGTGTGTCCGTCCGCGCATCTGTGTGTCCGTCCGCGCATCTGTGTGTCCGTCCGCGCATCTGTGTGTCCGTCCGCGCATCTGTGTGTCCGTCCGCGCATCTGTGTGTCCGTCCGCGCATCTGTGTGTCCGTCCGCGCATCTGTGTGTCCGTCCGCGCATCTGTGTGTCCGTCCGCGCATCTGTGTGTCCGTCCGCGCGTTCGTCGCAGTGTACACAGACAATATTTGGTCAAAGACCGTCTGAAATTCAAAACATCCTGCCGTCCCGTCGTAAGCCGATGAAGACCAAACGTCTCTCGACCGGGGCTGGCTACACACCACCCCGTCCGCAGTCGCCAGCTGGTGCTCGCAGGGTGCGTTCACAGGGCCGGGCAGGCGGCTCGATAAAAAACCTATTGCTGGTTCCGTGTGACGGACAAAGAGGAACAGAGAAAGCCGGAAACGGCAGTGCGCCACGTGAATGCCTACCATTATTAATGAATGCACACAATCAATTACGTTCACCTGATCGGCGGTGAGTAAGCAAGCGTGGCCGGCTCCATTCCCTCGACCGGCGGCGGCGGCAGCGGCGCTCAGACGAGCGACCGACCGTTGGAGCGAGCGACCTAGCTGCCCGCAAGACTAGCCACCGATAGCCACCACCACCCACGCCCCTTGCGCGATAATCGCTCGGCGCCCACACTTCCCGGCTACTGCGGCTGGACAAACACCACCGCCAAGTCATCAATACGGCGGGAGGAGTAGGAGGAGGAAGAAGGGGAGGAGGAGGAGGAGGAGGAGGAGGAGGAGGAGATGTGCGCTGCTGGATACCTTCGAACTGGCCAGCCTCATCGTCGATCAGGAACCGCGCAACTGTCAAGACCCGAATGCAAACGGAAGCAGTTCACAATCAGAATGTCGTCGTCGCTGGAGTCGGTCACGAACAGCGAAACGTCTGAAACGCGTTTCCGGATCTGAGTTAAACTGAAATTAGATCCTTCGAGTGACCACACTGTTGTCGTATACCCTTTTTCACACTAGATAAGCAATAGCCAGGGTGGGTATGTGCACACGAGCTCTCACCAACGCATATCACACTAACTACCTGGACATTTCTTTCCCTGATATCCTGTAAGCATTCTATTTGATCGTGGTTTTAAAACCATTCTTTTCGATCACGGTTTGAAAACCATCTAAATGATCATGATTTAAAAACCATTCTGTTTGATCATGGTTTAAAACCATTTTATTTGATCATAGTTTAAAACCCATTATATTTTATCATGGTTTGATAACCATTCTATTCAATCATGGATTGAAAACCATCTAACTGACCATGGTTTAAAAACCATTATATTTGATCATGGTTTAAAAACCATTATATTTGATCATGGTTTTAAAAACATTATATTCAATCATGGTCTGAAAACCATTCTATTCGATTGTGGTTTTTGTTGTCAGGTATGGATCACCTCCAAATGGTTTCTCTTAAAGTGGTGCTATATAAATTTGCATTTACTCAACCACATATACCGTTTTCCCCACAATATGAAACAATAACAATTGTCAGCAAATTTTCCCTTGGCAGAAAACAATAGGCCTATAATCCAAGGCATACGGATGGTCAAAATGAAAGTGAAAATATTTTCCGGTCAACCGTCACCTAACAGCCTAAATATGCAAACAGGTTGCGCAAATATTAATTAAAATAGGATTAAAAGAATCAATCGCTGCAACTAGGGACACAGTGATTGTCTTTTAACACAAAGGTTTGACCTCCCACCCATCACAAGACAAACAACAGTTGAATGCAAGACCTGACACCACGACGTGAAGCTTCATTAGATCTTAGTGTCATGTAAATACAAGATAAATCTAGAAGTCCCTGCCTGGAATGGGTGATAATGAGGAACCAAAAACAATACAGACAGTGGTAAAATCATCAGCACTGAAAAGCCATCAAAGGGAACTATGCTTACAACACATTAGCAATCAGTTTCCTCCGATGTTCTCAGCCTTTCTAAAGAAACCGATCCAACTTATAGCAATAAAGTTTTTGGTCCACATTGTAATGCAAATCCAAATGTATCGTTGAGTATCGCGAGTCGTGAGCCATGTCTAGCGTATTGGCGCCCAAGGTAATTAATTTTAATGGACATAAACAAAACAAGGACATATTTTCCAGGCCTGTGGTGAGCAAAGTGAACACCAGATGGGGCAAGCACCCCATCCTGAGTTCGCCCTACTTACGGTGCTTAATATTGCTTGAGATTTCAGCTCCACATGTGCCCATAGCCAACTCGGCGGTAACAAGCACACTGACCGCGCACTGTCGGTGGGAAGATGAGACGGCAAGGGAGAGGACTGGTCACACGCCCTCATACGCCGAGGCTAAGAAAATGAAGTCATTAACACTTCATACCCATGGCTGCTTTTCAGACTAGCTAAAGGGACTCCTCTCCTCTCCTCCTCCTCCTCCTCCTCCTCCTCCTCCTCCTCCTCCTCCTCCTTACTTCTTCTTCTTCTTCTTCTTCTCCTTCTTACATTGTCAGCTGATTGGGGCAATCCACGTAAAGGAAGCAAGCAGAAGATGACCGATGCACCTACCTACCTTCGGAATTCCAGGAGTATTCCGGACGCGTGGAAATGGCTGCAGCGGAGGCTGCAGCGGTGGCTCAGGTGATGCTGGTCAAGACACGGTAATCGAACACAAGAGATGAACACTGGCGGCGGCTGAAGACACAGCGGACGGGTCGAGCGGCTGAATCGTTAGACCATGTCCGGGAGTCGAGATCAGCGAACGCCTCAAAACAACGAACAACGAATTGAACACAAAAGACGGAGAACGACGGCGGCCAACCTGCGGCGGCGGCAGCAGCGGTGGATTAACCTATTCGACGAGAAATGATCAACCACCTCATGTTCCACACCTTTATAGCCCACCGCCCGACGTCTACCTTTAATTTCCTCCTCTCCACGGCCCGATTCCAGGCTCCGCCCCTCAGGCGGTGCCTACCACAAGCAGAGGCCAATTAGCCGAATGAAAACACACGGCTATAATTAGTCTGAGCCGCTTACCTGGCCACAGGCGCCTGTCTGAGAGGGCCAGGTAATGGCATAGCCGTACTGATGTAGGTATTGGTACCGTACGCTGTGTGTGTATTCCCGGCCGGGTAGCCCGATTGTCGTCAAGGCTGTCAGTCAGAGCAGGGAGTTATTGAACTCCGATGCCCGCCATCGGCACGTCCCAGGGACATGACCCGAACGCCAAAGGGTCAGAGGGCAGATTCCCGCTTCTCTTAATAAAAAATTCCCAGGCTTCGTCGGTTGTCGATTCTGCCAGATGTTTGTGATTAGCGACGAGGCATTATATAGACTCCGTTGACGTGACACGCTGTAAACCTACGAAGACCAGGAGGAAGAACGTGAGAAGGGGATGTCAGGTTTAGAGCGTACGTCTCATGCACCTCTGAACTTGAGGAAGCCGCTACGCATACCGAGAGTGGCTTATATCAGAGATTTTAATCTCGGGGACCACGGTCCGTACACGAGACATTAAATGGCGTGGCACCATAGGCGCCGACGGTTGCTTTTGTCTCTGGGTGCCTGGGTCCTCCCTCCCCTTCCCATCCCCTTCCACACTGCTCAGGTAGGTGAGTTTTAGCGGATTTTCGGATAAAGAAAATTGTTTTCTTTTAAAAGGTTACGAGGTTAGAAAAAGTATTAGAAATTGGTGACGACGTTCCAGTGTTATTATTTTTTTTTTAAATAAAGAATAATAATTTATTCATGTACGGGCTGTGACTGTAAGAGCATGCATGCATGTTGGGTATTTGTGTTGTAGTTGTACTTCTCAAGTTGTGAGAATAGTTAGTTGTACTTGTAACAAATTTGAATTTAAAGTCCGAATCTTCTGGATGCCATGGCAGACACCCACTGAACTTGCTCTCTGGGTGCATTCGCATCCAAGGCTCCCAAGAAGTCGGCGGCTATGCGTGGCACCCATTCAAAGGGGCAGAGGTGTTGAAGGATCTCATCCGATCAATTCATTGAAAAAATGAACAGAGATCGTTGGAGAAAAAAGCGTACAGTTACATGTACAAATGCAATTTAAGTGACTTCATACCGCAGGCACTAAAATATAACCCTGCTGGCTTTTCCATTTTTTTACAACCAAAGTCGCCGTAGTATGATTTCTCGTAAAACTTCGATGAATATGTCAAGAGCTGGTGAAAATAAAGGTTTAAAAATGCCCAAATTTCCTGTGTATCACCCAAAACTAACAATTGGAACTTGTCTGCAAGCACAAAATAAGCTTTCAGAGTTATCAGAGTAATGAATTATCAGAGTTGTTCTCACCGGAAAATTGCCATAACATCTTCTTAGCTAAGATTGATTAAAATTCTTAATAGAATGAAACTTACATGAAACTCGGTTTTGATTAAACCATGATTTCAATTTTCGTAATTGGTTTGTGTAAAACCTAAAGAAAAGAAGCAAGCGACAAAATACACAGCAAACACAACTGGCAGAAAATGCACATCACGTGGAATCTAAAACAAAATTTTATCAGTCCAAGACCAAGACCAAGACTTTGAACCTCGAGACCAAGACCAAGACCAAGACGTTGAACTTCAAGACTAAGACCGAGACCAAGACCCAAAAATTACATTCAGCCCAAGATTTCTTTTCCTTACAAAAAAATTGTCAAGTCGGACTACTCGCTATTTTAATGAAAACGTAAGTCTTTTATTTTATTAAGGCAAATTAACTCTAAATGCTGACTGCACAGAATTCCGAATTCGTATTTACAAAAGTTCTTCATGCAAAATGTTATTCCAAATGCCTTTTCTTACAAGCAATTCGCTCAGAATTTTCTGATCAAGACGTGCCTTGTGGGGCCTCATAAAAATTCCGCCATGTGAAAAAAATTCAAAAAATACATTGGAAAGAAATGTTCTAGGCCTACCATACGAGGTTTGCCACATAAAACATAACCAGTTATGGCAGTTATGTCTGGATTCGAACTTGCATTACGTCTGCTAACTAGTAACTACACAATTTCTGCTGCTAAGCCGATGGGAGACCGTTAATCATCTCTAGCTCTTTCTCAGAACATTAGTCAGGGCTAGTCCAGCTGAAATATGAAGAAATCGCCATTGCTGAAACTGCATACTAAAATGATCATTCATCTTAGACCTTTCCAATATGTCTCCCTAGCCGATCGTTCAATTATATAACGCCATAAATAATACAGAAGGGTACAATAGTCGCTGTAGGAAGGACTCCCATACATTAAAAACATAACGCCGCGCGGCCGCGAAGTCCTTATTCTCTCAATGTTGCATCGATTTTTTCGACTGTTTATGGCACTCAAATCTCTCCTATAGGCCTACTAGTAATGCGAATTTAAAAATTGTGATAACGTAATATTTTCAGAAGGCACCTCAAAATTACCTGTCTTAAAAATCGCGAGTTTTAGTCGATTCATAATAAACACGCCATAGCATACAACTGTTGAACTGCACGTGTGGGAAAATCTATAAATTCAGTGTCGCGGGTAGCCATGCGAGTCTGCGATCAACCGGAGTTCTCTTGAAACTAGATATACTCGCAGTCTCTGCCTCACTTTTACGAATTGCCGGCCCATTGTTTCACTACTCAGGGATGATTGTGCTCCTTTTCATCGAAAACAAAAGCGTGCACAAGAGGACGTAATGCACAAAGACATTTTGTATGCGTGACCATCGCAAACATTGACTGTTATGCGCCTATCCAATGCCGTTTTAAACAAGCAAGATACCAAATATGCCTAAACAAATACTGTAGGTGGGAAGAATTGTATAGCCCCATATAGATATCGATACTAGGCATAGGATATAACTACATGGTGGTTGAAAGACACAACCGTGTATGCAGAAGATGGCTGGTTTTATCGTAACAGAAGCGAGTAAAATTATAGGTATATTCAAATCCTCCAAGAGTGTACTGGAAAAACATGAACATGATTTTGAACATGAACTTGAACAAGAATTTCAACAAGAATTTCAACATGAATTTCTTTTACCTCTACGAATGAAGCCTTTATGCAGGGGCGTCTATACACCATAGAAACCTTGGAGCAAATGCTCCATCCAAGAAATAGATGGGGAGATCTGTCAGTGTATGTGCTACCATTTTATGGGAAGGAACGGGGAGGGGAGGAAGAAAAGGGGGAAAGGGACGTTGTTCCAATGACTTAGGGGGATAGACGCCCCTGCCTTTATGAACATTCCCTTCGAAATGTAAGTCCTCGACGGCTATCGATTTTTCTTAGCCTCCAGAAGAAGCATCTAGGATCCATCCTGAACTGGCTCCCCGTCTCAAATGACTAACCTTGAACTTAACTGTAAATTGTAATAAGAAATTTCTATAGCGCCGTTCCAAGGGAAACTAGTATCTGATTGAATCGAAGTGATCCTACCTTGTAAATCGAAATCTGGCGTCATAGAAGTCATTATATTTGGAAGTGAAAATCAAGGATCACAACACGAATGTGAGATGTTTAGAAACAAAGAGAATCCTATGATCATTCATCTGTGACCGATCATTCATCCGTGACTGATCGTTGACACCGTCCGAGTCTAAGTGGGGTAACAATTCAATCAGATTAACAGTAGAGAAATCGATTAATTAAAAGAAATTGATCAATTAAAAGAAATGACAAATTAGCGATAACTTGCACCTATTGATCGCAATCCAATTGGCGGACTTAGAAACTCATTATTTGGCACGTAAGGGGTTGGGGTTCGAACCCTGAACCTTCAGAGTCATTGACAGGGAGGTCTATTCTCGCTTCTCTGCCAAATCCAGGTAATCTGGGATGATCCGTCGTATGACCGTCGTATGGTTAATCCGTGGGAATCCTCGATTTACGACGATACGCAGACTCTGAATGGTATTTGTCAACCCAATCCTTCCGTTGACAATCCTTCTGATTAAATCCTTGTTCTCTTCGTACTTAACGCCTATTTAACGTTCACCTTTTGAACACTAATTCTACGTATAAGTATAACCTGAACTAATCAGCAACACAGTTTAATATCCTTTAGTTTAATAAGAAACAAACAGACAGAACTCAATTCGATTACAACTCAACTAGTCAGCCACACTACTACAGCGAACACACTCGAATTCAAACTTCTCTAGTCAGCATAATTCTTCGCGCCGCTTGACACACCTGTCTTCTGTGCGCCTAAGCGAACTCTAATAATATACATATCGGCCGGCCGCGCGTGTCACTAAGACTAAACGTTATACATCTATCATATATACATATACACGTGAAACTAAAGTAAGCGCACTAAATATATACGCTAAATACCTCGCACTGCAAAACTGTACACAAAACTCAGTTCACATTACCTCCTTCCTTTTTCTGGAATTGAGCAAATTAAATTTCAAAATTTGCGAAATTACCATAATACATGAAACATATATATATCTAACTAATTAATGAACAGTCTTACGATTACTTATAACCTTGACAAACAATCAGCAATAACATTCAATCTGCCCTTCTTGTACTTCACCTCAACATCAAAAGTTTGTAAGGCTAACGCCCAACGCACAAGTTTAGCAGACTTAGACATTGACTCAGTCAAATATGTAAGAGGATTATGATCAGTAAAAATGAAAATTTTTGATCCAATTATAATTTCTTTTAACTTGTTTAGAGCCCAAACAATAGCATAGGCCTCCTTTTCCACAGTAGCCCATCTCTTCTGGGTATCAGTTAATTTCTGACTGATAAATGACACAGGGCGTTCTATTCCCTTGTCGTTCATCTGTGTTAAAACAGCACCGACTGCAAAGTCACTACTATCGCAGTACAAATTGAATGGTTTTCCCACTTCAAAAACATATAACACTACTTTGGATCGCACAGCCTCTTTAAGTAAATCAAATGCTTGCTGATGTTCAACAGTCCAATCAATCTTATCAGAAACACGTTTACTAGTTAAATCAGATAAAGGTTTCGCAATCTGTGCAAAGTCCTTAATAAACTGTCTGTAATAATTAAAAAATCCAAGCAGTTGCTTAACTTGCTTCTTAGTTTCTGGGATCTTCAAATTAGTCAAACTTTCAATTCTGTCTGGATTCATCTTTATCTTACCAGACCCAACCACATGACCGATAAACCTTACTTCACTCTTACCAAATATACATTTTTTCAAATTCAAGGTAATATTATGCAATCGCATTTGCTTCAAGAATGCATCTAACTGCTGTAAATGAATTTTCCAACTGTCAGAATGCACAGCAATGTCATCAACATACGGTTCTGCAAAGTCACTTATAGGCTGTAAAACTAAATTTATCGCCTTAACAAAAGTTCGGCCTGAATTTATCATTCCAAAAGGAACACGAGTAAATTCATACAGTCCATTATGTGTTACAAAAGCTGTCTTCCATTGATCAGATTGTTTTACAGGACAAGTCCAATAAGCACTTCGACAGTCCAAAATAGAAATCACATTAGACTTTCCAACTTTGTTCAAAACGTCTCTGACAATCGGCATCGGATATTTACAATCCACTGTGAATGAGTTAATGTATCTGTAGTCACAGGCAAGTCTCAAAGATCCGTCTTTCTTTTTAACAATTACCAAAGGGCTTGCCATTCTGCTCGATGATGGTTTAATAATGTTTGTTTTTAACATTTCTTTGATCTGACGTTCCACTTCTGATCGATAAATCAAAGAAATACGATATGCTGCAAATTCCTTTGTGTCTTGCTCTCTTGTTATACTGATTTGTGTATTGCAACTGCTTTTCTTGAGAGTAAGATTCTGCAAACAATAATGCTTTCTCCGTATTTTCTTTGAGTTCTTTCAAATGCTTTTCGTGAAAAGGAATTTTCTTGTGCCATTTCCTCGGGTTGACTATTAGGTCCATTGTCATTCTCCTGAAGGCGACCTCTTCTCTTGAGACTGGAGTGATAGGCACTCTATCCATCACCAGACTCCTTGCCTTTAGTTGACACTTCTCGCAAGACTTACAAAATTTCACAATGTCCCTTCTCATCTTTGGCCATACAAAAGACAACTTTATTCGTTCTCTTGTTTTCTCTTCTCCTAGATGTCCTCCAAATACCGATTCATGCGCCAATTCCATCACTTTTATTCGTCTCTCTTTTGGTAACACTAGTTGATATATCGTCTGGTCTAATATCTGATATTTCTTATGCAATAAACCGTTGATCACACAGAATTCAGATTCTTTCTCTTGTGCTAACTTCCACCACGGCTTCAACGATTCATCCTTTCTCTGTTGCTCTTCGAACTTCTTCGAATCGGCAATCTGCACCTTTTGTTCTTCATCCATCTCTTCATCTCTATACAAGTCTCCTATCCCCACATCACATTCATTGTCTTCTTCCGTTTCATTTAATGTGCCATTCTCGCATGCAGCCATCTCTTGCTCGTTCATCTCTGATGTTATACCATCTCGCGATAAGCTTCGTTGCTCATTACTGTCGTTTTCCTCATCACTTGAACTTTCAGTTTCACTCTTCTCATCAACATCTACCATTTCCTGTTTCCGACTCTGCGCTCTCGTCATTACATTTGCTCGTACACTCACATCTCCTTGTATCGTTTTAACTTTCATCTGTGGTACGGCTTTTAATTCGGCAATTATCTCTGGATGCAACAAGAATCTTTCTGTACTGCCCATCTTTGCAATACTAGCACACATCAAGGTGACATAAGGTGTAAGTGAACACTGGATTTTACGCGGAAATCCCTCTTCTTCCACGTCACTACCACACAATCTAACATCGACTTTCACTAACTTCGCAGGAATGGCATCTCCTGCCACACATTGCAAATTCACTTTTCCAATTTGTTCCACCTTCATGCCTTCCAGTAATTCTTCACTAATCACCGGAATTTCTGCTCCCGAGTCGCTCAGTGCTTTGACTTTCACTGGCTCTTTACCGTCTACTCCACGAATTTCAACCTCGACATATTGCAAGAACGATTTCTTCAATATTCGACTGTCATCTTTTCCTATGACTTCTCTCTGAATTTCAGCATCCAATAGAATTTCTTTTTGAATACCACATTTCATTACTGACTTTACTTCAGTCTCTTGGTTTTCTTGACCCGTGGTTTGATTATCTGTATCACTAACCACTTGAATCAAATTCACCCTTGTGTGTTCTTGATTTCTGCTAGAACTAGCTGCTGCCACTGGAACTGGACAAAATTTAACCAAATGTTTGTCTGAACCACAGTTGTGACAACGCTTCACCACCATACCTCGTTGTTCATTGCCTTCATATCTCTTATACTGCGTAAACGATGTGTTGCCTTCCCTCTTGGCAAACGGCGCTGACGATTTGTTAAATCCCTGACGACCAAACGTCACTTCTCTGGTCTCATTGGGTACAGGGACATTAGCCTTGACTTCTTTACCTTTGAACTGACTCCCTGTTTCTGGATTACTTTTCC
>OY744614.1:671590-689090 GCA_963556255.1 Allolobophora icterica | reverse complement strand
ACCTGCAGAATAGGTTTATTATCAATGGAGATGGTAAAATTTTGACAAGGTATAGATTTTCTATGAGAACGAAAGATAATGAAATTAGTTTTGGCCAGATTAAGAGACAATCTGTAAGCTCTGAACCAGTCGGCAACAGCTGTGAGTTCCAGCATCATCATAAGCAGCAGCAGCAGCATCAGTATCAGCAGCATCATCATCTTCATCTTCTTCATCATCATCATCATCATCATCATCATCATTTTCATCATTATAATCATCATCATCATCATCATCATCATCATCATCATCATCATCATCATCATCATCATCATCATCATCTTCATCTTCTTCATCATCATCATCATTATCATTAAAATAATAATCTTCTTCATCATCATCATCTTCATGTTCTTCATCATCATCATCATGATCATCATCTTCTTCTTCTTCATCATTATCATCATCATCATCATCTTCATCATCATCATCTTCATGTTCTTCATCAACATCATCATCTCCATCTTCTTCATCATCATCATCATGATCATCACCACCTTCTTCTTCATCACCATCTTCATCTTCATCTTCATCATCATCATCATCATCATCATCATCATCTTCTTCTTCTTCTTCTTCTTCTTCATCATCATCATCATCATCAGCATCATCATCATCATCATCATCATCATTGTCATCTTCATCTTCTTCTTCTTCATCATCATCATCTTCTTCTTCTTCTTCTTCTTCATCATCATCATCATCATCTTCTTCTTCTTCTTCATCATCATCATCATCAGCAGCAGCAGCATCTTCTTCTTCTTCTTCATCATAATCATCATCACCTTCATCATCTTCATCTTCATCATCATCACCTCCATCTTCTTCATCATCATCATCATCATCATCATCATGATCATCTTCTTCTTCTTCTTCATCATTATCATCATCATCATCATCATCTTCATCTTCTTCATCATCATCATCATCATCATCAGTTCATGTTGAAATTGTATGGAGAAAATTGTTTATGCAACTGTGTGTGGGCGATAATAACGGAATGGGTGAGACAAAGGCGCTACACAAATAGACACTCGTCAGTCTGCTCTACTCGTTGTACCGGGTGAACCGGAAGCCACTTTGCCCCACTAAGGGCGCAACATAAATGTACAGGTACATCGATACCTGCAAGGCATACAATACGTCAGTTGCACTCCGGGAAACCCTCAAACCTTTGAATACGTATAGGTGTGTCTGTCTGTTTGTCTGTCTGGCTGCCTGTCTGTCTGTTTGTGTCTAACTGTCTGTATGTCTGTCTGTCTGCGTCTATTGTTTGTGTATCTGTGTGTTTATGGCTGTCTGTCTGTCCCGCCTTTTCTGTTCCCCTCGTGACATTAATATACTCCCTATCACCTACTCGGATTCTTCTGTGTAGTACCTGGCGTCTGCTAACCCAGAAGATTTATCCCAGAAGATCTATCCCCAGAAGACCTATCCCAGGAAACCTATCCCAGGAAACCTATCCCAGAAGACCTATCCAAGAAGACCTAACCCAGAAGACTTATCCAGGAAGACCTATACCAGAAGATCTACACCAGAAACAAAATCACAGAAGACTTATCCCAGAAGACCTATCCCAGAAGACCTTTCCAAGAAGACCTAACCCAGAAGACTTATTCTGGAAGACATTTACCAGAAAACCTATATACCAGAAGACCTATCTCAGAAGCCCTATCCAAGAAGACCTAACCGAGCATACTTATCCAGGAAGACCTATGCCAGAAGACCTATCTAGAAGACCCCAGAAGACCTATCGCCTTCCCCTCCAACGGATCACAATTTCTGATTGATTGATTTCTTGAGGACTACCAATCAATTAGCTACCAAAGACGTCGTTAGATTCTAACAGAGACTAAATCTCATCAAATAGGATTTGATTGATATAGAAAAGTTTTCCCAGTCCTGATGAGGGAGAACAGTGTTTATGTTTATGATAGTCATAATCGTTATCGTAATCTCGAGACTTCTACAGCGCCCAAAAAGTGGAAGGGGTCAAGCAGGCTGACCGTTAGACGGGTAAGTTGGATGATGTCTGTAGTTGAAACGGCGAGGGGGGTAAAGGGTAGTGGAGGAATCGGGAGGTGATTTTATGAAAGAGCAGTGTTTTCAGTTTTGAGTGGAAAACCTGTGGAGAGATAACTAGAGGCTTCGATTGGATTCGAAGGGGGAGATTCTAGAGTGAGGGCTCTAGATAAATTTCTAGGTCAAGAGAATTCGTCTCCTCGGGAGATATGAAATTCTCTCATGACTCATTATAATCATCGCTTTGTCTTCAAACGATTAATAATTCCTTTGATCTCTGCCGGCTAAGCTCAAACTTAAAAGGGTGACGATTCTCGGAACTGCGGGGTAAAACATTCCCTCTCCTCCCCCGCCCTAATTACCCCGACGGACAATCGAACGGATTACGACGGGCGCTTTCCCCAAAGGCCGGGGGTTCGAACCCTTGTGTGGACTGCGGCTTATCCGTCGCGTCTGCGTTTACAAAGGCGAGCGCTCGGCCGCAGCGATGCGTGGCGCTATGCTAATATCGGCTTCGTCTGAAATGGGAGACTAAAGCAAGACCTAACGGGACTAAAAGGACTAATGAAGTGAGTCCGTCTCTTGGGTGGTGGGGGTGGGGTGATCAGAAGCGTGCCTGTGGTCTGCGAGGGAGGATGGGGTGGATGAGAACGTGGGTACTTTGAAGAGTTGGAACAAAGAACGCGGCTACTGCTGCCAGACGCTGTAGATCCGGATGCATGCAAACAAGTTGATCGACGGATCGATTGAGACGCTAACGGTGTTCCATACGTCAGCCTTCGATCTTGCCTCATATTGGATGCGACGGTGGCTGCTGATGGTGGTGGTGTGTGCACTGCCAACGCTTTCCAACCACTCTCTCGTCCACCAATACTTCCCTCCTTTCCATCTTCCCATCCTCCTTTTCAATCCTCCTTTTCCACATCCTCCTCCTCCTTCTCCTTTTCCATATCCTCCTCCTCCTCCTTTTCCACATCCTCCTTCTTACCCTCCTTTTCCAAATCCTTATCCTCCTCCTTTTCCGCATCCTCCTCCTCCTTTTCGCATCCTCCTCCTCCTCCTTTTCCACATCCTCCTCCTCATCCTCCTTTTTTCCACATCCTCCTCCTCATCGTCCTTTTCCAATCCTTTTCTCATTCTGCTTCTCCACATCCTCCTGCTCATCCTCCTCTTCCACCTCCTCCTTCTCCTCCTTCTTTTCCACCTCCTTCCTCTCATCCTCCTTTTCCACCTCCTTCCTCTCATCTTCCGTTTCCACCTCCTTCTCCCATCCTTTTCCTCACCTCCTTTCCAACCTCCTTCTTCTCATTCTCCTTTTCCACCTCCTCCTTTTCATCATAATCATCCTATAAGTTCTCTCCCTTCTCTTCCAATCCGGCTCTTGTAACCGTAATTATAATTGCGACAATATCCATGGCATCATTCTTTCATTGTCAGTATTGTCCTCAAATTTCCATTTTAATCCCTTTAAATGTCTTTCTCTGTTCCACCATTCTTTTCCTCTTCCTCCCTTCTTCCTCCTCTTCCTGTTCTTCAGCCTTCTCTTCAGTATTATCCACCTGATCCTCACCCTCCTATCCGTCCTCTTTTCCATTCTCCTAAATCTCTCCAACAAAATTCTCTTTCTCTCCTTCCCCGCTTTACTCGATTTACGCAAACTCTTCCTCCAAATGCTACTTATTCAATCACTTCCCCATCTTCCTCAATCGCTTCCTCCAAATGCTCTTTCTTGATCTTTCCCCATCTTCTTTAAAATTCTTTTCCTCAATCACTTCCCCAACTACTCTCCATCTTCCTCTCTCTCACCAATCTCTTCCTTCGACTTCTCTTCCTCTATCACTCCCCATCTTCCTCAATCTCTTCCTCCAAATTCTCTTCCTCCTCTTCCCATCGATCTGTCCCCGATCCCCCTCCACTCTCCTTCCCTGTTCGAAACTGTTTTGTCCATTGAAATGTCGGCCATTAATGGAGCAAACTTAAATTATTCATGTCATACAATGCCAATCGCAACCTCCCCTCCCTTCATCCATCTGCCTCTCCGCCGCACAAACACACACACACACACACACACACACACACACACACACACACACACACACACACACACACACACACACACACACACACACACACACACACACACACACACACACACACACACACACACACACACACACACACACACACACACACACACACACACACACAACACACACACACACACACAAACACACACACACACATACACACACAAACACAAACACACACATACACACACAAACACAAACACACACATACACATACACACACAAACACACTCACTCACATACACACACAAACACACTCACTCACATACACACACATATATACACATGCATATAAACACACCTCATCGACTGAGAAGAACAATGGATGAGACAATGGATGAGACAATATACAACAGTTATTGTTCTTTTTGTTCCATTTATTTAGAGCCGATTGTCTGGCGACAATGAATTCGTTGTTACGCATCACAACTCAAACACAAAGGAGATACGCAAGGAAAACAAGTGGTAAACAGAGAGACAGATAGACACAGACAGACAGAGACAAAGAAAGATAGGAGAGAGAAAGATAGTGAAACAGAGAGAAACTGGTATAGAGAGAGATAAAGAGAGAGAGAAAGAGATAAAGAGAGAGAGAGAGACAGAGTAAGAGAGAGAGACAGAGAGAGAGACAGAGAGAGAGAGAGAGAGAGAGAGAGAGAGAGAGAGAGAGAGAGAGAGAGAGAGAGAGAGAGAGAGAGAGAGAGAGAGAGAGAGAGAGAGAGAGAGAGAGAGAGAGAGAGTAAGAGAGAGAGAGACAGACAGACAGACAGACAGAGACAGACAGACAGAGAGAGAGAGGGAGAGACAGAGACAGAGAGAGTAAGAGGGAGAGAAAGAGAGATAGACAGAGATAGAGAGAGAGACAGACATTGTCGGAGAGACAAGAGAGCGAGAAGAGAGAGAGACAGACAGACAGACACAACATGAGAGAGATATATAACAAAAGACAGAGAGAGAATGAGAGAGAATGAAAGATAACGAAAGAAAGAATTAGAGAGAATTGCAGAGAATTACAGAAAGAGGATGAGAGAGAAAATGAGAGTGAGAATAAGAGAGAAGCAGAAAGAGAAAGAGACAGACAGATAGACAGTCTCTCTCTCTCTGTCTGACAGACAGAGAGACAGAGAGACAGAGAGACAGAGACATAGACATAGACAGAGATAGAGATAGAGAGAGGGAATGAAAGAGATAATGTAAGAGAGAATTTGAGATAATGAGATAGAATTACAAAGATGAAAGAATGAGATAGAATGAGAGAGTGAGAATAAGTTAGAGAGAATGAAAGAGAATGAGGGATAATGAGAGGAAGAATAAGAGAGTGAGAATGAGAGAGAAAGAAAGAGAGAGAAAATGAGAGAGAGAGAGAGAGAGAGAGAGAGAGAGAGAGAGAGAGAGAGAGAGAGAGAGAGAGAGAGAGAGAGAGAGAGAGAGAATGAGAGAGAAAGAAAGAGAGAGAGAGGGACTGATGTAAGTATTAAAATGGAAACCAAACATTGGATTTCTATGGAATGTGAATCTGATCATCATTCCTTCGATCAATTGGAATTCTTAGGAACAAACAAATCCATCGTTACTGGTTCCACATCAATTGTTTCCCTCCTTCACGGGTTCCTTAGGAAGGGTGAGTTTAGCCCACGGATGGGGCAGTTCAAAGGCTGGACATACGAGGTACCGTGGTTGCCTAGGAAACACCAAGGATTAGACTAATGGGCAGAGGGATAGACGGAGGGAAAGGAGAAGAAAAGTAGGGAAGAAGACTAAAATGAATCGTTGAAGTTTCTCAATTATTGACTGATCGGCTCCCGATCATTACACGCCCCCAATGCGCATCACAGGCACTCACGAAGAAGTACATAGACAAACATATACACAGACCTACATATATACACACCACACGTTCATACACACATACATACACACATACACATATAATACATACACACATAAATACATATACACATACATACATGTATACATGAATGCATACACACCTACACACATGCACACACACATCCACGCACATACACATACACACACATACACACACATCCACGCACACACATACACACCTACACGTACACACGCACACATCCACGCACACATACAAACACACACACATACACATACACACACACACATCCACAACACATACAAACACACACGCACGCGCGCACACACATCTCAAAGCGAGACCATGCGACGACTGATGTATGTTTCTTGTATGGCAAACCGTTATTCAAATATTTACAAGTCAGTCGTATGGAACCCATTATGTCTTTTGTCTAGGAGACAGAGGCGGCTAATTGGAACCACAGTTAGGGGGAGAGAATTGGTCAGATGGACCCGTGTCTGAAGACGCTATTCACCCAACCCATCTTCTGCCCCATTCATCCGCCCCTCTTCGGCTGACCATAAACATGTCTCTTAATGATAATAATATCTAAACAATTCTCTTATTATTGACAAGACAAAGAACGGTGAGGTATTAATTATGATGACAATTTTACGATTATCATTCAATGATTCATCCACTGATTTTGTCACTCAATCTGACCAAACAATTCAGCGCTACATAAGTGAGACAAGAAATTCCTTTTATGAAGTTCTTTGAAGTCCGACACGACCTTGGTTGACCTCCAGAGATCATGGAACGTGTTTTGGATGTGACACAATCAAACTCCGGTCTAAGCCGTTTGGTGCTCGTGATGATGACGACTAAGACTGTGATGATGACGACGATTTTACAACGACGATGACGGTGATGGTGATGAAATGATGACGGTGGTAATGATGATGATGATGATGATGATGATGATGATGATGATGATGATGATGATGATGATGATGATGATGATGATGATGATGAAGATGATGATGATGATGATGATGATGATGATGATGATGATGATGAAGATGATGATGATGATGATGATGATGATGATGATGATGATGATGATGATGATGAAGATGACGACGCTGATGATGATGATGATGAAGATGAAGATGATGATGATGATGATGATGATGATGATGATGATGATGATGATGATGATGATGATGATGATGATGAAGATGACGACGCTGATGATGATGATGATGAAGATGAAGATGATGATGATGATGATGATGATGATGATGATGATGATGATGACGGTGATGATGGTTTTAGCAGACTCTTGGTTTGAAAAACTATGATTCCGAAACTGCTTTGATTGTTTTCTACCGAAACACCTGTGATACATACCTTCCATACATACCTAGTATGTAACCCACCTATCTGTCTATTTACTTACCTACCTATTTATCAACCTACCTATTTATATACCTACACAATGTGGCCTTTTGACGCAAGAGTTTGATATTCGGGGAGGGGAGGGATTATGGAGGGAAGGAGAGAGGAAGGAGGTAGGAAGGGACGCATTTTCCGTCAACCTGTGGATCTAGGAAGCGAATCAATCAAGATGTCACTTTTAGGAAGTTAGTGCGACGCATCTGAATGAGCGAAGGCATTGATTGCGAACAAATTGATTGGAATGGAATTGACGGACGGTCTAAGTCTGTCTGTCTGTCTGTCTGTCTGTCTGTCTGTCTGTCTGTCTGTCTGTCTGTCTGTCTGTCTATCTGTCTGTCTGTCTGTCTGTGCCTTCGGCCGTATATGTTGGACGTGTGCAGAGCTGGTAAGTCGTAAGAGAAGAAACTGCCCATGTTGTGGGTGACAATGCCCCCGCTGCTCCCCTTGCAATCGATCCGCTGCTAATTGTCCAACTGGTGCTAATAATGAGTTCAATTCCGACGTCGTTGATCAACGTATGGCTGATGAAACCATTAACATTCGGGTCGATAGATTGTGGTCGGAAGGGCGATTAGTCGATGATAGGCCAGCATGGACGTTAATAGGCCTACGAAGGACCTTAGTAGCCTGCGGGTAATATCTGTGGGGAGGGAAAAGGCTTCTGCTTCCTGCCCCAATTCAGGTGACTTTTCCATTTGCTGAATGACACGTGTCAGCAGTTGCACGTAATCAGTTCACTAATACAATACAATACAATACAATACAATACAATACAATACAAACAATACATTGAAATACAATGCAAAACATAACACCTGTATTTGATGTTGCCGTCCTACTAACGTTCAGACGTGCACACACGACCTTACGACAGAACATCGATGGCACTGAGCAACTGTGAGTGAAGGACTTGTTTCTCAAGGTCCCTCCCTACACGATGACCGCCTCAGTGGAGGAGGATCGAACCCCTACTCTTCGCATTACAGGCCGAACGTTCCAACCAATCGGTCACCTAAGCACACGTCAGATAACATCCACACATATCCACCTCTTGCCATTCCTCCTCCTCCTCCTCCTCCTCCTCCTCCTCCTCCTCTTCCTCCTCCTTCTCTTACTCTTACTCCTCCTCCTCCTTCTCCTCTTCCTCCTCCTCCTCCTCTTACTCCTCCTTCTCTTACTCTTACTCCTCCTCCTCCTTCTCCTCTTCCTCCTCCTCCTCCTCTTACTCCTCCTTCTCTTACTCTTACTCCTCCTCCTCCTTCTCCTCTTCCTCCTCCTCCTCCTCCTCTTACTCCTCCTCCTCTTCCTCCTCTTCTTCCTCCTCCTCCTCCTCCTCCTCCTCTTCCTCCTCCTTCTCTTACTCTTACTCCTCCTCCTCCTCCTCCTCCTCTTCCTCCTCCTTCTCTTACTCTTACTCCTCCTCCTCCTCCTTCTCCTCTTCCTCATCCTTCTCCTCCTCTTCCTCCTCCTCTTCCTCCTCTTCCTCCTCCTCCTCCTCCTCCTCCTCCTTTTACTCTTCCATCCATTATTCATCCTGCTCCTCCTTTTCCACCCCTTGCAATGTTTATGCTCCTTCTTTTTTCCTCGTCCTCGTCTTCGTTCTCCTCCTTCTCCTCTTCCTCTTCACTTCCCTTCTCCTTCTCCTCTTCCTCTTCTTATTCTCCTCCTTCTTCTTGTTGCTGCTCCCTCTCATTCTTCATGATCATCTTCGCACCTACAAAGTACCAGATCTTCTCACATGAGGAGAACTTTGTCCTGCAACATCAGAAGGCAATAGCCGGGCTTGGCCTATGATCATAACAATAGCTAGGCCTAGTTAGGAAAAGCCCTCTTCAGCACGACCAAGGCCTATGTAGGCTTCGTGTTAAACATCTTGATAAGACAGAATTATTTACGACCCATTTGAACTCATCGCAGATAATAAGTTTAAGATTAAAGATATCACATGGCATTGTGTATCATTTAATATGCGCTTAATATATTTTCATTTATGCAATTGTTATAGGAGAAGAATCGCAGTCCCTTAAGCTAGCACTGAAGCACCCATGGGTATCAATCAATCAATCAATCAACGGAATTTATATAGCGCCCCTTCAAGGCAACTACTCAGAGGCACTCCCGACCCAAGCCCGGTCAAAAAGAAAAGTCTTGAGGTTCTTATAAAAGGTACTAGACATGACCCGAGGGAGAGAGCGCAGGTCAGAGGGTAAGCCATTCCACAGAGAGGGACCTACGACCGAGAAAGCCCGATGCTGTCTAGTGGCAGTGCGTGCATGTGGAACCACAAAGTCACCTCTGGTAGCCGAACGCAGAGATCGGCGACCAGAGCAGGCCGAGGTCAGGGTAAAAAGCTCTCGGAGGTAAGCTGGCGCTATGCCGAGAAGACAATGCCAGACTATGCAATAGACTCTATAGTGAATACGCTGCTGGACCGGAAGCCAGTGGAGGGCATCCCGCATGTACGCAGAGATGTGACCATACTTGGGGACACCACCCACCAGACGAGCAGCAGCCCGCAAGACCCCCTCCAGGGGATGCAGTCGGACCTGTGGAAGCCCAAAATAGAGGGAGGAACAGTAGTCAAGGCGATTAACGATGAAGGCATGGACCAAGGTGGAAGCAGAGGAGGGTATGACCTGTTAACGACTTCATTTTCTTAGCCTCGGCATATGAGGGCTGGTGGTCAGTCCTCTCCCTCGCTGTCTCATCTTCCAAACGACAGTGTACGGTCAGTGTACTCATTATAGTTGACTTGGCTATAAGGGCGCAATTGGGGCAGAAATCCAGAAACATATTTCCCGCCCTGAAGAGATTTGAGCACCCAATGATTATATTTTGGGGATAAACTAGTCTACAGTATGCATGCTTGAGTGTGTGTGTGTGTGTGTGTGTGTGTGTGTGTGTGTGTGTGTGTGTGTGTGTGTGTGTGTATGTGTGTGTGTGTGTGCGTGCGAGCGCGCGCGTGCGTGTGTGCGTGTGAAGTACAAGGAAGGTCCTTTATTTCTCCGTCTCCCTCCGTCAAGTGTATAATCTATCTTGTATATGTATATGTATATGTATATGTATATATATATATATATATATATTGATGGGCAGGTAAGAGATATGCTACCTGTTGAGCGGTGTGTGGATTACGAGAGATGATCTGGTGAGAGTCGAGAGCTAGAGACCATTCAGGTGCTTTTGGTCATTTATAAACAACAGAAATCCACCGCTATTACATTTCAAAGGCCATATATATATATATATATATATATATATATATATATATATATATATATATATATATATAGGGTGACACTTAAAATTAAAGTTTTAAATTTTTCAAGTCTCACCCTTTCAGATGGTTATATACAATTAAGTAACTACTCATAATTTTTTTGAAATTAATTGGTCAATGGTTAATGGTCACTCAACGCGACTAAAGTTTTAAAGTATGATCAATGTTTAACGCAATGTGAATGCAGTTCATCGTATTTGATACCACTACTATTTAACAAGTCCCTTTATGATTGTCTGCTTTTTGAGTCTGGACCTTCCTTCCTATGTTTCTCAACCACCTGCAGTAGGTATTGCTTCTGTTCTTCCTGATTTGTAAGCACACCATTGAATGACTGTATCAGTGCAACGCCGCGTCTGGCCGCATCATTCACGACCTTTGAGCTCTTAACTCAGCGACGAGCCAAGAGAAAGCTGTCGTTAGTCGCCCATATGTTGGATGTAGTTGTAAGATGCCTGCATGAACATCTAGTGCAGTGAAGAGTTTCTTAGTGTTTGTAGTTGTAAAATTAGATAGCTCTCATAGCGGTACTTGCTGCACATTAACTTTGATATGCCAAGGAGGGTCATCGCATCCCGTACGTTCGAGGGCTGCAACCATTGCAATCTTGCTATCATGAGAAACAGCCTAATCAACAACCCCAGGCCAACCAGCGTTTCGCTCAGGTACCACAAATGGTTTGAAAAGCTCTGTATTGTTGCAGTAGCAGCGGTGTCATTTGCTGCCTTGTAAGCAGTTGAATTCAAGAAGGCTTCGTAGTTCAAAATCAGTCAGATCAACATGAGAACTGAAGAGGTAGATTTTCAAACAGTGTATCAACTTCGCCATCCACCGCGCTCTGTGGAAAGCACCATGAGCTATGATGGGCTGTTCATCAACAGGAGGGATGCCTAAAGATATTAAAGCTAGTCCCAGGACCTTTTTGTAGTCATCTCGTGCACGAAAATTATTCAGGGATCTGGCACAGAACTGACCATGTCATCTCTGACTGACCTCAGCTGTGCAACAATCAGCCCATCATACATGACACTTTTATAGCCATCTTTATCAATTGAGCCCAAGATTTCGCAAATCTTTCAAACAGTTTTATTGTAGGTCTGCTAGATTTTACCATCAGAGTATCGAAGACTCTCCCACGATGTCTGCAGGCCAAGCTTAGAAGATCTGTCTTAAGCGCGCTCCAGCAGAACACATACTCCTGCATGAAGGATGGTATTGCTAGAAGTTGTGTCAAGAGACATAGATCGTATGGAGCCAGCTGTATTCCACTCTTCAAGCAAACTGAAAACGGCCAAAGCCTGCGCTTCGCCTGTTCCATTAGGCAGTAAAGGAACTCGTTGGAGTTTCATTGTTCCTTCATCTTATACCAGCATAGCCAGCCAGCCGGTTAACATGTTCCTATGATGTCAAAGCTGGCAATAACTAGCGATCTGAGTGAACTGTAAGTGGAACCTCGGGAGCGAATGATGCATAGATTTCTTTGGCAATGATCTGACGATGTTGGCACCGAGCACGTCTAATGGATTCCCGATTGATAACAATTTCAGCAGGATCATGGCCCAGTGATTGTGTATTGGCTGCTAGGATATGTGCAACATTTCTATGACTGATTTTAGTACTGTCGAATGCTAAAGCGACACTTGGACCATTGGACTCGCAATTACATTAGGTCTTCACCGCTTTTTATTAATTTATTGGTTTTCAGTTAAAAATAAAATAATTGAACAATGCACATGTCATGAGTGATAATAGGGGAAATTAAAATAAGAATTAAAAAATTTAATTGGCAGTGCAGACAACAAAAATATTTAGCGTATTATTTTTTAACATTGTTTTCTATATGTCGAAATTTCAATGCCCTGGAGTGACCTCTAAATATTTTCGGATTTCACTAAAACTTTTCATAGATGGTACTGATATTATAGAGAACACTTTTGAGGGGTGAGACTTTAAAAAATCCAAAAATAATTTTTTTGTGTATTGTTCAGTGTCACCCTAATATATATATATATATATATATATATATATATATATATATATATATATATATATATATATATATATATATATATATATATATATATATATATATATATATATATATATATATATATATATATATATATATATATATATATATATATATATATATATATATATATATATATATATATATATGGCGATATAGTTTTACAAAAGTTAATATTGGCTGATCACTCACCTAATTAAATTCTTATATATAGAATGTGTGTTTGTGGGTGTTTAGATAAATAATTTATTTAGGTCATTTATTTAGCGTCTCATTTGGAACTTCTCGCGACAGAGCCTGCATTAAGTTAGATGGAATGGTCCGGATTAAATGCATTCATGGATGGGGGGCGGGAGGGAGGGGGGTACGACGCCTTTTGCTTTCATTTGTCTCGTCTTGGATTTGTTTTGCCGCAGCAGAAATATATAGACAAAGACATACAAGACAAAGACTGCCTGTCTTCTTCTGTCTGTCTGTCTCTGTGTCTGTCTCTGTGTCTGTCTCTGTGTCTGTCTCTGTGTCTGTCTCTGTGTCTGTCTCTGTGTCTGTCTCTGTGTCTGTCTCTGTGTCTGTCTCTGTGTCTGTCTCTGTGTCTGTCTCTGTGTCTGTCTCTGTGTCTGTCTCTGTGTCTGTCTCTGTGTCTGTCTCTGTGTCTGTTTCTGTGTCTGTCTCTGTGTCTGTCTCTGTCTCTGTCTGTCTGTCTGTCTCTCTCTCTCTATCTGTCTCTCTCTCTGTTTCTCTAGCTTTCTATCTGTGCGCCTGTCTGTTTCTTTTTCTCTCTAGCCATCTCTGTCTATCTCTCTATTTTGTTTGTCTGTCTGCCTCTGTGTGGGTGCGTGTCTGCCACCCGTCGTCCCACGGCCGAGGAACAGGGTCTAGTACGGCCCTCCCTCCCTAATCCCTCCCTCCCTCCCTCCTTGGGGAAAACCGACGTCTAATGTTCAGAGCGATCGAGTAACTGACTGACGCGTATTTACCTAAACCCTTTAAGATCTAAATTTCTTCTCCTCGATGACCTCTGACCCCAGAAACAGCAACGACCTACCTTACGACATTCACCTGTCTGTCTATCTGTATTTGTGTATATCTGTCTGCCTGCCTGTCTGTCTTCCTGTATGTCTGTCTGTCTGTCTGTCTGTCTGTCTGTCTGCCTGTCTGTCTGTCCGTTTGTCTTCCATCGGAGCCTCGAATTAGCTTCTGTTTGACTTAGGTGTGTCGGTTCGCGGCAGGTGAGTTCAAAGGTTAATCTCCAAGTGATTGTCGCTCTGCCTGAACTTGTTTAACCCCACGGACAGAGATTTCGTTCGCACACGTGCATGGCACAACAGAGGACACAGAAGAAAGACACCAGAGAACACATGAGGAGGACAACAGATGATTACAAGTGGAGGACAATATGACATATTAGGAGGACAACAGAGGACAAATGAAGAAGACAACAGAGGACACACTAGAAGGACAACAGAGGACACATTAGGAGGACAGCAGAGGACACATTAAGAGGACAACATATGATACAGGAGGACAACAGAGGAAACATGAAGAGGACAATAGAAGACACATAAGGAGGACAACAAATAACACACGAGGAGGACGAGGATACAGAGGAAGACGAAGAGGATCACAGATAACAGAAGAATAGGACAATGGAGCATAAGAAAAGAGGACAACAGAGGACACAAGAAGGGAAGGACAAGCAAAGAAGAAAAAATGCAACCTGCCGTATTCTTGTGCAAACGATTCTCCTTCCACGATCTTCTCTTCGTCTGTCCTGCTTGTTTGAGAAACCTATCTCCCGATCAACTGCCTTCCAAAGTTCCGATATCACCCAAACTAGCGATTGAATGCGATTGACGAATATGTATCTGAAAATGGCTGCATTTAAAAGGTGTCTAAGAGGAGCAGTGGATTTCATGTATTAATGTCCATTGTATTAACGACATCTTGTGACTGCCAGGGTCGTTGACGGAAGCCCTCGGGTAATTTTCTATAGAGCGACGCTTTGTGATGACAAAGACGAGCTAAAAACAGTATTATCGTCGCCCTCCTCCTTTATCCAGTCTTCGGACTGGCACCGCCAGAAGACAGAATGAATTTTATGTAGCAGCATTTAGCGTATAGCGACATCTTGTGAATGTCAGCTCAGTTGACGTCGATATTATCTTTCCTCTTATCTACACCGTGAGGCATAAAAAAGGAAGCCCCTAAAAAAATCGTTATAACTCATTCAGTAATTGATCAAAACAAATGCAATTTACGCAAAAACATCTATCGTTAAAATCAATGATTTTATTTTAAAAAAGGCCCTATAACAAATTTCCGCCAAATCGTTGACGTAATAATAATGACGTCATTAATTTTTCCACCATTTACGAAAATGGAGTTCAGTGAGGAAGATAAACACGTTAGAAAAATTTTAAGACAAAACAAACAGTATGTAGCAAAAAGATTTTTAAAAGAGTTTCCTCATAAAAGCTGGTCTCGTAGTGGATTGGACAAGATTATTCGCAAGATTGATAGTACTGGAACTTCGCAACGTCTTCCCGGCAGTGGCCGTCCGCGCACTGCTCGAACTGCTGACAAAATTGAAGAAATTGAAACACTTGTTTTGAGCCAGGAAGATTCGCCGCAAACACGCCGTACTCAAAGACAAATTGCTCGGGAAGTTGGTATATCTCAACGTTGCGTTAATCGTATTGTGAAGAAAGACTTACGTTTGATATGCATGAAAAAACGTGGGGCACATGAATTGACCGTGGCCAACAAACAAGCTCGACTTGACCGCAGTCGCCTTTTGTTGCGTCGCTACCCAGCTAGCCTAGTGCATTTCATCTGGTTTACTAACGAAAAATTATTCACAGTTGCTTCTCCTAGCAATACTCAAAATGGTCGTCTGTATGTAGCAGTTGGAACTCGAAAGAGAGATATTGCAGCCGACCGCCTTTTACGCACACGTCCGACGTTTAGCAAATCCCTGATGGTGTCAGTCGGTGTTTCTTCTCTGGGGCGCACGTCAATTCACTTTGTTGAACCGGGGGTAAAAATCAACGGCCAATACTACAGAGATGTTTTACTCATAGAAGACCTTCTGCCCGAAATTCGAGAATTCTCTGAATTTTACATTTCCCTCAAGATGGTGCTCCAGCGCACAGAGCTCGAGAAACGGTTGCACGTCTGACGAATGAAACTCCTGACTTCATAATTCCTACACCATGGCCCCCTAACAGCCCAGATCTGAATCCCATAGATTATAAAATATGGGGATGCATGCAGGAAATGGTATACAAAACAAAGGTCCGTGATGTTGAAGATCTTCGTAAGCGAGTCATGCAAGCTTGGAACGATCTTGACCAACGAATTATTGACTCGGCGGTGCGTGAATGGCTCAAGCGACTTCGCGCATGCGTAGAAGCTGAAGGCGGACAGTTTGAGTACAAACTGTAATTTTTTTTACATTGCCTGCTATTTAGCTATAAATTTCATGAATTTCATTGACATTGTTCGAATATTGTTAAAATAATAACGATTTTTCTAGGGGCTTTCTTTTTTATGCCTCACGGTGTATAATTCTGCAAACGTCAGCATCTGATGAGTGATGACCGAAAGCGGATGGTGCTTATTTATAGCAGTGAATAGAACCGTTTTAAAGGTGTCTAAGCGAGCGGTAGCTTCGATGTACCAATGTCCATAGTATTAATGACAGTATTTAATCCCGTTGCGTTTGTGTCAACGGGAATTATTGCAATAAACGAATATTGATTGATTGATTGATTGATTGATTGATTGATTGATTGATTGATTGATTGATTGATTGATTGATTGATTGATTGATTGATTGATTGGTTGGTTGGTTGGTTGGTTGGTTGGTTGATTGATCAATCGATCGATCGATCGATCGATTGATTGATTGCTTCCCCTTTGGATTTTGCAAATATTTTACAAAAATAAAATCTTCTCGTTTTTATGGTTATTACAACAGTCCCCAAACGATTTAAAATGCGAAAAAACCATTTTATTATTTAGATAAAGTCCTTGACCATCATTTATTTTTAAAGTTGTTGCGCGTTCTGTGGTCATGACAAAAAGGATACAGGAAGATGATTACAGATGACACCAGAAAAGAACAACGGAGGAGAAAGGAAAAGAAAGAAAACACAGGACAACGGTAGTAGAGGCCATTCACAGGAGGAGGATAGTGGCAGAGGAATTGAGGACAAGGGAGGACAAGTAGAGAGACAAGGGACAGAAGAAGATGGTTTCGATATAGATAAAAAGACACACAATGTTTGCAATTAATTTATGTAGCACCAGAACACAGACTTCCCACAACGGAACACAAACAGCCGGACATTTGTCAACTGGCAACTGACCAAATCATCTGAGTCCATTTCGATTTCAAAGACTTACTTCCAGATCATTTAGGAAGACTACAGTGTCTCATGAATATAGGCCGATATACAAATACACATGAATAAACATACATCGGAAACATGTTAAATTAATGTGTGTGCGTGTGTGCGTGTGTGTGTTTATATTAATGCAAACCTAACCCTGCTATTAATAGTCTAAACATACGTGTGCGTAATTTCACTGTTTACCCGAATAATTATGTAGGTATATATGATTAAGGGGTAAATGTCCAAGGGTCGAGGGAGGGACGGAGGGAGGGAGGGAGGGACGAGACAGACAGACAGACAGACAGACAGACAGACAGACAGACATTTGAAGTGATTTCACTCGTGAATTGGTGA
>OY744614.1:592759-670259 GCA_963556255.1 Allolobophora icterica | reverse complement strand
TTCAGCGCTGATCTGAGAAGAGATTAAGAAAGTAGGATGGACGTCAGTGACTTCATGCGAACAGTTGCCTGGTTAGAATGCGCGGCAAACGACCGAGACATTGTGGTTGCTATGGGCGACAGACACCTGTTTATCGCCATGTTGTTGTTGTCTCGTGATAAGAGGCAGAGGTTAGAGGTCAGTAGACGGTGGAAAGATCGCACGAAACGTTTTATGAGAGACAAACAGACAGACGGACGGACGGACGGACGCAGAGACAGACAGACAGACAAAGGACATAAAACCAACAGCAACAAGAAGACTGATGTAGTTTATATAAGAATTTCACACATCGGGAAACGTTGCATGCGCCTTTAATGGCGATCGAAAGAGAGGAATATACAGACGGATGGAGGAAGAGAGGAACAGACGAAGAGATAGAGAGAGGGACAGACGGAGAGAGGGACGGAGGGAGGGACAGACGGAGAGAAAGGGACAGACGGAAAGAGGGACAGACGGATAGAGAGACAGACGAAGCTAGGGACAGACTGAGAGAGGGACAGACGGGGAGAGTGATGGAGGGAGAGCGTAGGACAGACGGAGCGAGACAACTGGAGAGACGGAGAGAGAAACAGACAGTGATAGGTACGGACGGGGAGAGGGGACAAACGAGTGAAGGACAGACGGAGAGAGGATGTCAGACGGTGATCTGCTCGGATACGCATTAATTGCTGGCAATATATATATATGTATGCATATTTATATAAACGCCTAAGGATGTGTCTGTTTGAGTGTGCTTGTGTTTACTGTGTTGGATGGACGGATGGGAGGGAGGAGTAGTGATCGGTGGAATGGTCTGAAGGTCTTTCCGTGTCACAGGAGACAAATGGATGACGAGAAAAGGCGTTAGACGATGATCATCACGTGATCGACCGAAGTCACATCACTTCCCTACGAATTAGTCATCCATCTATCCCATCCGTCCGTCCATCTGCCCATCCATTCATCCTTCCATTGTATTGTATTGTACTGTATTGTATTGTATTGCATCGTATTCTATAAAGCGCCCCTCGCGGCACAGACCATTCAGAGGCGATCTATTCATCAATCCATCCATCCGACCCGCCATCTCATCCCCACACCCATACATCCATCCATCCATCCATGCATCCATTCATACATCTATCCATCCATCCATCCGTCCATCCATCAATTCATCCGTTCATCTATCCATCCATCCATCCATCCATCCATCCATCCATCCATCTATTCATACATCTATCCATCCATCCGTCCATCCATCAATTCATCCGTTCATCTATCCATCCATCCATCCATTCATCCATCCATCCATCCATTCATTCATCTTAGGTAAGCGGACAGAAAACAAAGAGGCAGACCGAGAGCGAGAGCGACAGAGACATCCATCCATCTCGAAACACACGGCGAGAGAACAGAATGAGAGAGAGAAACAGACAGAGAGAGAGACAGAGAAATAGAGAGACAGAGAGATAGAGAGACAGAGACAGAGAGAGACAGATGATTCCATATCTAGATATATTCCGTTGCTATTATAGCGCAGTATAACTCGCCTTCTGTATTTATATTTGTAAGGCCATTTATTTCTAAGGCGTTTCTATTTCCAACGGCGTCGTTCTTACGCTGTAGCTTCTGTCTCCTGATTCCATCTGGAAAAGGAGGAAGATGTCTCCCGATTCCATCTATCCTTCCGCCTGGAAAAGGAGGAAGCGATGAAGCAGCGCCACCTGTGAACGACAAATTCGATTGATTGAGGTGATGGCGATGAGTAGATTGCTGTGAGTAGAGCCTTTGTCGTTGTTGTCGTCGTTGCTGCTATTTCTCTGGCTCTATATAAATCAAACGTTGTCTCTTTCGTTGTCCCTGTCCGTCAGTCTCCGTCTTCACGGATGTCTTTCTCCGTCCCTCTTCCTCTTTACTCCTTCTCTCTCGCACTCTGTGCGTCTCGCTCCTCTTTCTTCTCTCTTTCTGTCCAAATCTCTGTCTGTCTGTATGTCTGCCTATCTGTCCGTCCGTCTGTCCGTCTGTATGTATGTATGCATGTATGTATGTATCTATGAATGTATGTATGTCTCTATGTATGCATGTATATATGTCTGTCTGTCTGTTTTTCTGTCCGTCCGTCTGTCTGCCTGTATATCTGTATGTCCGAATGTCTGTATTTCCGTCTGTATGTCAGTCTGTCTGTCCATCTGTCCGTATTTCCGTCTGTCTGTCTGTA
Source organism: Allolobophora icterica (assembly GCA_963556255.1). Taxonomy (NCBI): domain Eukaryota; kingdom Metazoa; phylum Annelida; class Clitellata; order Crassiclitellata; family Lumbricidae; genus Allolobophora; species Allolobophora icterica. Next base: position 668,020 of record OY744614.1, on the reverse strand, counting down.
TGTTTATCTGTCTGTCTGTCTGTCCGTCCATCAGTCAGTCTGTCTGTCTGTCTGTCTGTCTGTATGTCGTCATTTGGCGATTGAATGCAGATTGAATGCGGAGTGATTGCTTTGCGCCGAATTACTTTCGCTGTGCCAAGTTACGCGTATGGGATACGAGAGAAGAAAAATGCCGGACGCTCGATTTTCGATCAGAGATAACTGGACGAAGTCGTTAGCAGTCGATAGCTTAGCGACTGGTTTCGACTTGAGGGCTTAGCAGCGGAGGCTCCGCGGTCTATAGGCCCTATTGTTCTGCGGAGTAATGAAGCATTTGTCTAGAAAGAGTCTAGCTTTTAATGTCCTCACAAAGTAAGTAAGTAAGTAAGTAAGTAAGTATATCCTTTATTAATCCAACTGCTAATCGCATTTTGGTTTACACATGTATATCACGTCCAGATTAAAGTACTAAGGCCTATATTCCGGTGAAAATCATCCTAATTATGAAAGATTTACGAGCCAGACTGTCAGCAGTCGGGAGAACCCGATTATGAACACGGGGTCGCAAAGTATAACCCGTATGCTTAACAGGAGGTAATAGCACATGAAGCACATGTGTAGGACATGTAAGGACGGTCGTGAAAAGTTTAGAATCAGCAGTACGGATCAATTGTTCGAATCTAGGGTAGTCCACAGGAAGATAACCAGCTTTAATCAGTCTCCTAAATATTGCCTGTAGTCTCTCACGTCCCCTCTGCCCCACATAACCCCACCAAGCGGACGCAGCGTACGGGATTATATAGCCAGAGATCAGCTCTCCTTTGTTTTGGTCTAGAGCGGCGCTATGTCCAGTTACACTTACAATCACACTATCAATCACATCGTTATCATCACAAGTAATGTTTGTTCATTGTTTGATTTGCATACAATGACTTACTGTAGCTTTTGTTTATCGGCGTTTTCATTAACGATGTTGATCTCAGGTTCTTATATCACATAAATTTCCTGAACACATAAGTCGACGCATCATGCGCTAAAGCGGTAGGCTTCGTTGTTTATCACCACAAAATTACTGCTGCCTATATATAAATTTCTTTGCCTAACTTATATATTTTTTATGGTAATAGTCTCGCATTCAATTTTGTTTTTAAGGGGTTGTGTTTTATTTGGGATCACCTTGCGATGGGATTTGGTCACGCAGACGGTAATATCGTCGCAATAAACACCGTCTTTGCAATGTGTGGTTTAGTGGGCAGTTTTCGAAGGGCCTGGATCGGCGGATAAGAATTCAGACGGCCACTAAGTCAAGTCTCGTGGCAAACAAAGACGTGGGCAGCGAAGAGAGAGAGAGAGAAAGAGAGAAAGAGACAGACAGAGACAGAGACAGAGACAGAGACAGATACAGAGACAGACAGACAGAGAGAGAGACAGACAGACAGACAGACAAACAGAGAGAGAGAGAGAGAGAGAGTGAGAGAGAGAGAGAGAGAGAGAGAGAGAGAGAGTGAGAGAGAGAGAGAGAGAGAGAGAGAGAGAGAGAGAGAGAGAGAGAGAGAGAGAGAGAGAGAGAGAGAGAGAGAGTGGTCTGAAATCGTTACATGTCATCTAAATATTTTCTGTTGCCGATGAAAAGATGGGAGAGAGCGAGTGCTCTATGAACACCCAGTGGATCGACGACAATACGGAATTTTTAAGAGCAAGATATGGCGAAAATTCCTCAAATGTTATTCATAAATAAACTTAGACAAGTGTCATTAGCTTGCAGCTTATACATAAACAACAATGTTATGGGTAAGGTGGGGACTAGAGAGAAACAGACAAAGGTGCAAAGTGAGTTACAGAGGCGGACAGATAGACAGACACTATTTCGCGAGAGTTGTTCATATTTATGATTCAAAAGCGTAATTAAAATGCATAAACAATTCTTATTCTCTTTTGTGTTCTCTATACAAATTCTAATCAACCAAACAGACAGACAGATAGTTTCTGAATATCGACGTGTTGTGATAACAAAGACGTGTCAACAAACGAGATTAGCGTCGTTCTCCTTCTTTATCCAGCTTTGGACTGGCACCACCCGAATATTGCATGGAGTTTAAGTGCAGCATTTAGTGCTTAGCGAAATCTTGTGGAATTCAGCTCAGTCGATGTTTTCCTTCATATTGTGGACGATTATAACTCGCGCTACCAGCTGAATCTGACGATGGAACGTGGATGGCTAGTATTTATAGCTGGAAATAGCAGCGTCGAAAAGGTGTCTAAGGTTAAGCGAAGTAGTAGATTTCATAAATGTCAATTGCACTAACGATATTTTGTGACTGCGCGGGTTAGTGACCTTCTGGCGACCCTAAGCAAATGATTAAACGATTGGTAAATATGTAGCTGAAAATTGCAGCGTTTTCAATGGGATGTCTAACTACAATCATGGATTTTAATTTGCACTGTTTTGTGTTTAGCGACATCTTGAGGATGTCAGTTACGTTGAACTCGGGGATTGTGCACACGTCGGAATACTAGAGACTGAATGAGACTGGTGGATATACAGGGAAGTGTGCCAACATTTTAAAGGTGTCTAAGTGGAGCAGTGGATTTCATGTATTAATGTCCTTTGTAATAACGACATCTTGTGACTGCGAGGGTCGTTGACGGAAACCCTACGGTAATTTTCTGTATAGCGACGCTTTGTGATAACAAAGACGAGTTAACTAACAGGATTACCGTCGCCCTCCTCTTTTCTACAATCTTCGGACTGGCCACGTTAGAAGACAGTATGGAGTGTAAGCAGCAGCTTTTAGCGTAAAGCGACATCTTGTGAATGTCGACTCAGTCGACGTCGATCTTGTCTTTCGTATTTTAGACGCACTACATCTAACAATTGAACGCGGATGACGATTATTTATAGCCGTGAATGGAAGCGTTTAAAAGGTGTCTAAGCATAGCAGAAGATTTCATGTATTAAAGTCAATAGTGCTGTGAGTAGAGCTTTTGTCGTCGTCGTCGTCGTTGTTGCTATTCGTTTGGCTCTATATAAATCCAGCGTTGTCGCTTTCGTTGTCCCTGTCCGTCAGTCTCTGTCTTCACGGATGTCTCTGTCCTTCTCTGTCCTTCTTTAGTCTAATTCTCTCCCACTCTGTGTGCATGTCTCTCTCCTCTCTCCTCTCTTTATGTCCAAATCTCTGTCTGCCTCTCTGTCTATCTGTATCTACGTCTGTCACTATGTCTGTCAATCTGTTTGTCCGTCCGTCTATATGTTTGTATGTTTGTCTATCTGTTTGTTTGTCCCTCTGTCTGTCTGTCTGTCTGTCTGTCTGTCTGTCTGTCTGTCTGCCTGTCTGTCTGCCTGTCTGTCTGCCTGTCTGTCTGTCTGTATGTATGTATGTCTGTCTGTCTGCCTGTTTGTATGTTTGTCTATCTGTTTGTTTGTCCCTCTGTCTGTCTGTCTGCCTGCCTGCCTGTCTGCCTGCCTGTCTGTCTGTCTGTCTGTCTGTCTGTCTGTCTGTCTGTATGTATGTATGTATGTCTGTCTCTCGTCATTTGGCGATTGAAAGCGGAGTGATTGCTTTGCGCCGACCCGCCATCTCATCCCCACACCCATACATCCATCCATCCATCCATGCATCCATTCATACATCTATCCATCCATCCATCCGTCCATCCATCAATTCATCCGTTCATCTATCCATCCATCCATCCATCCATCTATTCATACATCTATCCATCCATCCGTCCATCCATCAATTCATCCGTTCATCTATCCATCCATCCATCCATCCATTCATCCATCCATCCATCCATTCATTCATCTTAGGTAAGCGGACAGAAAACAAAGAGGCAGACCGAGAGCGAGAGCGACAGAGACATCCATCCATCTCGAAACACACGGCGAGAGAACAGAATGAGAGAGAGAAACAGACAGAGAGAGAGAGACAGAGAAATAGAGAGACAGAGAGATAGAGAGACAGAGACAGAGAGAGACAGATGATTCCATATCTAGATATATTCCGTTGCTACTATAGCGCAGTATAATTCGCCTTCTGTATTAATATTTGTAAGGCCATTTATTTCTAAGGCGTTTCTATTTCCAACGGCGTCGTTCTTACGCTGTAGCTTCTGTCTCCTGATTCCATCTGTGACAATTTACCCGGATGCGATGCGAGAGAAGAGAAAAGTATACTGGACGCTCGGTTTTCGATCAGAGAGAACTGGAAAAAGACGGAGGAAAGAGGAAGCGGAGGATGAGGATGAGGAGAAGGAGAAGGATGATGCGGAGGAGGAGGAAGGTGTAGAGGAGGAGAAAAGGAGGAGGAGGAGGAGATGGAACGGGGATGAAGAAAAATTATTGTCAGTGTAACAGAGCAGATTCATTTATTCATTCAATCATTCATCTGTTCGTTCGTTCATTCTGAGAATTTATATAGCGCCTCTCCAAGATGCCTACTGAGAGAAATTTCCAGCCCAACCACCGGAAATATTTTCAAGTGTCTAAGATCCAGAGGCAATCTGTTCCTGGTGGATGACCTTTTGACCCAACCGCCGATGATGCATCGTCAAGGTGCGCTGGTTGTTGCATCCTAAGCAGAGGAACTATGATGGAGAGAAACTCGATCTCTTCCGTACTCTAAATGAATACTTGTGCTACCTAATCGTAGACATAAACTCCAAATTTCTAAAGCGCCACTCTAAAGCTGAGCGCAAAGCACCAGCTTATTCGGGAGAAATCGATGTCCCGTGGTGGTCACAGAGTCCTGTTGCCAGAGAGACCACAAACAGGAGATGGAAGGGCAGTTGCTATGGGCAACGAAAGGGCAGTTTCGTTGAAGAGGAGAAAGCTTGAAAGGCACAGGATGGGATGGATTGTGAGTTATTCCCAGGAGTCAGTCGTTAAGGAATTACCCACCGAATTAATGAGTTAGCGACTGACTTAGCGACTTACTCGACCGGCCGTAGACGTGGAAACCAACGTATTTTCAATGCTACGTTTTCCTAGAGAACAGACGCCATTTTCGATGAAAACAATTGCGTGACGTCGGGCAAAGTTCCAGACACCACTCGAGCAGTTGTCAGTAAAGAACTGGTGACCTGACATCGACTGATTGTTGGCCTCTTAGTCTGTTGCACTGTGGCTCGTACCGGTACCTTATAAGCAAATGTTGCTCTTGTCCTGTTGCTGGTGCTTTCATTTGCTGAGGACATGTGTCTAGATCCTGAGTGTAAATAAATAAACACACGAGATGTTCGTTTTTTATTTGTTGGTTCCCGAGATAAATGTAATCCATCGGGAACAGGAAATGTCAGGAACTGGTAACGAAAGGATCAAGCCCATGATTAGTACTGTTACTTGTTAGTATTAATATTATAATCATTTTTAATAAATACGAGCAGTGGCTGGGTTATCCTATACGCTTAAAAGCTGATGGTGATTATTTATAGCTTCGAAGGGAAGCGGTTTAAAGGTGTCTAAGCAGAGCAGTAGATTCAATGTATTAATGTCCATAGTACTAATGACATAGCATTATTATCGACGCCCTAGAACGATTACGCATAGGCGCTATACATGGGCGTCCGTCGGTGGACAAGGGGACATTTGTCCCTGGATTATGCCGTCTTTCTTATTCAGCGAAACCTAATCCTGCAGTTCGCTCTAGATTAGTCTTCTGTCTCTCGGTCTATATGCCTCTGTCTCTGCTTCTGTCTAGGTCTCTGTCTCTGCTTCTCTGCATCTCTGTCTCTCAGTATCCGTCTCTGTCTCTATCTATCCATCTATCTTTCCATCTAGGCCTATCTCTCTTTCTCTCTGTCTCTCTCTTATATATATATATATATATATATATATATATATATATATATATATATATATATATATATATATATATATATATATATATATAATGTTATGGGTAAGGTAGAGACAAGAGAGAAACAGACAAAGGTGCAGAGTGAGTTACAGAGGCGGACAGATAGACAGACAGTATTTCACGAGAGTTGTTGATATTTATGATTCAAAAATCAAAACCGTCATTAAAATGCATAAAGAATTCTCACTCTCTTTTGTATTTTCTATACAAATTCTACACAAACAGACAGACAGATAGTTCCTCTATATGGCGACGCGTTGTGATAAGAAAGACGAGTCACCAAACGAGATTGCCGTCGTCCCACTTCTTTATCCAGCTTTGGACTGGCACCACCCGAATATTGCATAGAGTTTAAGTGCAGCATTTAGTGCTTAGCGAAATCTTGTGAATTTCAGCTCAGTCTATCTGGCAGCACCAGAAGACAGAATGGAGTTTAGTAGCAGCATGTTGTGTTGTCACATGGGACATCTAGTAAATTTCAGCTCAGTCGATGTTGTTTTTCATATAGCGGATATTGATAACTCATTGTACTTAGAAAAATCTGAATATTGAACGCGGATGGCGATTATTTATAGCTGGAAAGAGAAGCTTTTAAAAGGTGTCGAAGCGATCAGTGACTTTCATGTATTAACGTTTATTGTAATAACGACCTTTCGTGACTACGAGAGTCGTTAACCACAGCCTCATGGCGACGCTCGAAGCATTTGACTAAACGATTGATAAATGAGTTTTATGTAGCTGAGAATTGCAGCGTTCTAGATGGTATGTATACTACAATGATGGAATTTATTTTGCATTGTTTCGTGTTTAGCGCATCTCGTGGATGCCAGATACGTTGAAATCTGGGACTATGCACAATATTTACTACCGATTTCATGCGACTGGTAATATGTAGAGAAGAATGGCAGCGTTTTAAAGGTGTCTAACTGGAGCTGTGGATTTCATGAATAAATAATAAATTACCGTCGCCCTTCTCCTTTATCCAGCCTTCGGACTGGCACCGCACTAAGATAATCATGCAGTTTATGTAGCAGCATTTGATGTATACCAACATCTTGTGAAATTCAGGTCAGTTGACGTCTGAACGCGGATGGCGAGTAATTATAAATGAGTCTAGAAGAATTTTAAAGGTGTCTAACGAAGCAGTATCATTTTATTTCATGTATGAAATGGTCATAGTATTAACGACACAGTGGTATAATCGACGCCCTACGGCGAATATGGATAGGCGCTGTATAAATCATCGAATAGCATGAATACGTAATCAGATTACGATATGAATGAAGCAGGCGTTTGGTTCCCTCTGCCTTGAAGGTCATTCTCAAGGTCACGCTGTCCAGTGGATGGTCAATCGGTGGATGGTCAGTGGGCGGCTGGGGAGAGAAGTACGATGGACGGTCGCAGCTGCCTGAGCTGGACACACATAAAAGCGTCATTTGGTGTCTAAGGGGGGCATTTGGCATCTTAGGGAGGCATTTGGCATCTACATGTAAGGGAGGCATTTGGTTTCTAAGGGAAGCATTGGCATCGAGGGAGGCATTTGGCATCTGAGGGAAGCATTTGGCATCTGAGGGAGGCATTTGGCATCGACAAATTCATTCGTCTGCGGACAAAGACACAGGACGATGATGACAAAGTAATCATTCAATCAATCAATCGATGAATCGATCGACCTTTCAGTTGTGCATTCATTTATACATTCATTCGCTCCTTCGTTAATTCAGCGATGCATTCCATCAATCATTCAGACGGTGCTTCAATCAATCAACTGATCCGTCAGTTGATAAGACAATCAAAATGGCAATCATTCAGTGATTGGTCAATCGATGGAGCAATAAAATGACCACCTGACAGATTGGGTGATTAACTGATTGTCTGATCGACCCATTTATTGATTCATTGATCAATCAATGACGTCGTTGAAGCTGATGCTTTTGCATTGCGTCTCACCTTCTGTCTTTACCACCATAGTTCACGCATTTGTCTGCTCACGCTCGGACTACTGCAACTCGCTCCTCGTGGGTCTTCCCAAGCAGCGTCTCTCTCCCCTGTTCTATCTGTTCTATCTGCATCTTCTTCTCGCTCATTGCGCTCTGTAAATCTGCTTGATCTTTTTGTTCCCAGGACTAAAACTGCCTTGGCCCAGCACCTGGCGTTTGCTGTAGTGGGTGCCACGTTGGTTGGGAGGCTCTACGTGTGTTCGTGGGTCAGCCACTTACAAGTCTTTTAGTTTACTGTACAATGTGTACATCATAACCTTTGCTTAATGATGTAAATCTAGCTATTAATGACATTTAACCTCTTAGGTCACCGCAGAGAGCGCCTCTGCTTTGTTTTGGTCTAGAGCGACCCTGTGTCCAATTACACTTACAATCACACAATCAGTTATCATCACAAGTAATGTTGTTTATTGTTTGATTTGCATACAATGACCCAGCGGGCGACGATAAAACGGAATTTTTAAGAGCAAGATAAGGCGAGAATTCCTCAATTGGTATTCCGAAATAAACTTAGAAAACTGGCATTAAGCCTGCAGTTTATAAATAAACAACAATGTTATGGGTAAAGTAGAGACGAGAGAGAAACAGACAAAGATGCACAGTGAGTTACACAGGCGGACAGATAGACGGACATTATTTCGAGAGAGTAATTGATATTATTCAAAAGTGTCATTAAAATGCATAAAGAATTCTCACTCTCTTTTCTATTTTCTATACAAGTTCTACACAAACAGACGGACAGATGGTTTCTGTATAGAGACACGTTGTGATAACAAAGACGAGTCAACAAACGAGATTACCGTCGTCCTCCTTCTTTATCCAGTCTTCGGACTGGCACCACCCGAAGACCGCATTGAGTTTAAGTGCAGATGTGAATGTCAGCTCAGTCGATGTTGTCCTTCATGTAGTAGACGACAATAACGCATTGCAGAATAAAATCTGACGGTTGAAGACTTCTTAGTTGCTGTTTAACGACGCTGTGCCATATCAAAGATGATTAGCGTCGCCCTCCTCCTTTCTCCAGGTTTGGGACTGGCACTGTCAGAGTACTAACAGTGGCGGTTGAACGCGAATGGCGAGTATTTATAGCTGGAAATTGAAGCGGTTAGAAGGTGTCTAAGCGAGAAGTGGATTCCATCTAATAATGTCTATTGTACTAACGACATCTTGTGACTGCAAGGGTCGTTGACAGCAACCTTATGGCGACTCGATGCAATTGATTAAACAATTTGCAAATAGGTAGCTGAGAATTGGGGTATTTAAAACGGTGTATAACTCAAATCTTGGTTTTTATTTTTGCAGGATTTCGTGCTAAGCGACATCTTGTGGGTGTCAGTTACCTTGAAATCGGAGACCATGCTACTTAAGCATACTAAATGAACTTATGAACTAACGAAGGAACGCGATTAGTGATTATTTATAGGCGAGAATGGAAGCGAATAAAAGGTGTCTAAGCGGAGCAGTGGATTTTATGTATTTATGTCCATTGCATAAGCGACATCTTGTGACTGCGAGGGTTGTTGACGGAACCCCAGGGTAATTTTCTGTAGAGCGACGCTTTGTGATAACAAAGACCAGTTAACAAACAAGATTACCGTCGCCCTCCTCCTTTATCCAGCTTCAGACTAGCACCACTCGAACACAGCATGGAGTTTAAGTATTGACAACCATTCTAACATCTGACGGGTGAGCGCGGATGGCGATTATTTATAGTTGCGGGTAAAAGCGTTTAAAAGGTGTCTAAGTGGAGCCTTGAATTTCTTGTATTACTGTTTATTGTACTAACGACATCTTGTGAGTGCGACTCGAAGCAATAAATTCATTAAACGATTATTATATATTTAGGTGATAATAGCGGCTCTCCAAAGGATGCATAACTACAGTCGTGGATTTTATTTTTGCATTGTTTTCTGCTTAGCGACATATCGTGGATGTCTGTTACGTTGACATAGAGGACCATAATTATTTTATTGTATTGTATTGTATTTGGATATTTATAAAGCGCTTCTAGCGGGAGGGCCATTCAGAAGCGCTCCCAGTGCGAGATACCCGAGAGAAAAAGCAAGTTTTAAGAAAGCTTGGTAAAAGAGGAAGAGACGTTACCTGACAGAATACAAGAACGAATGAACGGAGGAAGCTCATTCCAAATTGCGCAATGAAGGACCAACTAGCGGATTTATTTGACTGATGAATATATAGAGAGGAAGGACTTCCTGTTAAAGGTGTTCAAACTGGAGCAATGGATTTCATGTATTAATGTCCATTGTATTAGCGACATCTTGTGGCTGCGACGATAGTTGGCGGAAACCCAACGATGTTTTTTTTTTTATATAGCGACGCTTGTGATAACAAAGACGGGTAACAAAGAGAAATACCCTCGCCCTCCTCCTTTATCCAGTCTTAGGACAGGCACCACCCGAAGACAGCATGAAGTTTAAGTAGCAGCATTATTTTGGCGTAAAGCGACATCTTGTGAATGTCAGCTCAGTTTACGTCGATCTTATCTTTCTTAAGTTGAACACCCACCATCTAACAATTGAACGCGGAATGGCGATTATTTATAGCTGCAAATAGAAGCGTTTTAAAGGTATTTAAGCGAAGCAGTGGATTTCATGTATTAATGTCTATACTATAGTATTAACGACACAGCGTTATTATCGACGGCGATAATTTATAGGCGCTGTATAAATGGTCGAATGAGATGAATTAGTAATGAGATGATGGATGGACGAGATGAATGAAGCAGGCGTTTATTTCCCTCGCGTTGAAGGTCATTCTCAAGGTCACGCTGTCCAGATGATGGTCAATCGGTGGATGGTCAGTGGGCGGATGGGGAGGGAAAGTACGCAGTCACCTCTGAGCCGGACACACATCAGGGCGTCATATGTTATCTAAGGGAGGCATTTGTCATCTAAGGGAGGCATTTGTCATCTAAGGGAGGCATTTGTCATCTAAGGGAGGCATTTGTCGTCTAAGGGAGGCATTTGTCATCTAAGGGAGGCATTTGAAATCGATCAATTCTATCGTCTGCGGAACACAAACATCAACTCTCATTCTTTCATTTATTCAATCATTCGTTCGTTCGTTACTCATTTATGCATTCGGACGGAGAGAGAGGGGAACGGACGGAGAGATGCGAGACGGTGGCATCGGAAGCGATTGCTGCATAATATATATATATATATATATATATATATATATATATATATATATATATCTAGGAGTAAGGATGTGTATTTGTGGTGTGCTTATGTTTACTTTGTTAGATGGACGGATGGGAGGAAGGAGTAGTGATCGGTGGAATGGTCCGAAGGTCTTTCCGTGTCACAGGAGACAAAATGGATGATGAGAAAAGGCGTTAGACGATGATCATCACGTGGTCGACCGAAGTCACATCTCTTCCCTAGGAATTAGTCATCCATCTATCCCATCCGACCATCATCCATCCATCCATCCATCCATCCATCCATCCGTCCATCCATCCGTCCATCCGTCCATCCGTCCATCCATCCATCCGTCCACCCATCGATCCATCCATCCATCCATTCATTCATTCATCTACCTACCCATCCATCCATCTATGTGAGGTAAGCGGAGAGAAACCAAAGAGACACACACACAGAGAACAGAATGAGAGGGAGAGACAGAGAAGCAGAGAGACAGAGAGAGACAGATGATTCCATTTCTATATATATTCCTTTTCTATAGCGCAGTATTTATATTTGTTCGGCTATTTATTTCCACGGCGTTTCTCTTTGCAACGGCGTCGTTATTACGCTGTAGGTTCTGTCTCCTGATTCCATCCATCCTTCCGCCTGGAAAAGGAGGAAGCGATGCAGCAGTGCCACCTGTGAACGATTTATTCGATCGAATGAGGCGATGGCGATGAGTAGAGTGCTATGAGTAGAGCCTTTGTCGTTGTCGTCGTCGTTGTTGCTATTCGTCTGGCTCTCCATTAATCCAGCGTTGTGTCTGGCCGTCTTTCTCCGTCCCTTCTTTGCGTTTCTCTACTCTGTCCTCTCTTTCTGTCCAAATCTCTGTCTGTCTGTCTGTCTGCCTGTCTATCTGTATTTCTGTCTGTGTCTAAATATGTCTATCTGTCTGTCTGTTTATCTGCCCGTCCTTCCGTTTCTGTTTGTCTGTCTGTCTGTTTATCTGCCCATCCGTCCGTCTCTCTGTTTGTCTGTCTGTCTGTCTGTTTGTCTGTTTGTCTGTCTGTCTGTTATTTTATATATATATATGCATGTCTGTTTGTTTGTTTGTCTGTCTGTCTGTTTGTCTGTCTGTCTGTCTGTCTGTCTGTCTGTCTGTCTGTTTATCTGCCGTTCCGTCCGTCCGTCTGTCTGTCTGTTTGTCCTTCTCTCTTTCTGTCTGTCTGTTTATCTTAGATGGATGGAGCAGTCGATAGCTTAGCTGCTAGTTTCGACTTGAGGGCTTAGCGGTTGAGGTTCCGCGGACTATTGTGAGTGATTATGTTGTTCTGCGGAGAGATGAAGCACCGTGTTGTTTTCATTTGTTCCGGACATTTGTCTGGATCCTGAGTGGAGAGTTGTAAATAAATAAATCGCAAGAACTGGTAACGCAAAGATCAAGCTCATGATTAATATTGTTACTTGTTAGTATTAGTATAATTATTTTAATAAATAATAATATTATTATTATTATTATCGTCATCATCATCAGCAGCGCTGCAGTGACCCTCGTGCACTCGTTCATCTTAACGCGCCTGGACTATTGCAATTCAATCCTTGCGGGCATCTCAGGATTCTGTCTACGCCAGCGCCAATTCCATTGTAGGAATTGTCGGAGGATTAGGGGTTCAACCCCCAGTCTTAGGACCCCCAGTTAAGTCTTCACTGCACACCCTATGTGGTCGTTTTCAGTTGTGCTAGTGTGATTTAGCATTATTTGACTCCGATTCTCTGACAAAGAGAAGGCATTTCCATGGTGTACCATATTTTTTGAATTTTCTCAACAAAGGAATTGATTTTGATTCGAGTCTGACTTCCAAAACTGCTAGCGTTGAAATCATCTGCTTTCAAATTTCGTTGATATCAGTTCGTAAAACACCGATAAAATGTTCAAACCCATCCCAGTCTTTTTTCTTCAATTCCCACACTGTCCAGTCCGTGCTAAACTGTGCAACCCAAGCCGTAGCCAACAAGCCGAAATATTCGCATATATATATCACAGTATATGCGAGAGGCGCTACACTGGCTTCCTGTTGCCTAGCGGATTTCATTTAAGATGATTTTGCTGGTACGTGCCTCAATCGTTGGCATACATCGGAAACTCCTGTTTTCCAGTTTCAAGTCAACCTGGTTGGTGATCGTTGCGCTCTGCTAATCGTGGAGATATGCAGGTGCCGCGTTCCCGCACTTCAATTTGAAACCATCGTGCCTTCTGATGTGTTGGACCATCCTCGTGGAAGAGTCTCTTCCATTGTATTTATATTTCTATTACACTCGGCCCTGTGCAGCAAACATGCACGCAATTGTGTAAATAAGTCAGATAGCCACTTGTGCAGAGTTTTTGTGAGGAACTTAACAGGCGCTATAGTAAGTAGCAAGACACATACATACATACATACATACATACATACATACATACATACATACATACATACATACATACACATCATCATCATCATCATCATCATCATCATCATCATCATCATCATCATCATCATCATCATCATCATCATCATCATCATCATCATCATCATCATCATCATCATCATCATCATCATCATCATCATCATCATCATCATCATTATTATTATTATTATTATTATTATTATTATTATTGTCACATATGTTGGATATTGTAGGAATCCGCTGGGTGGGGGAGCTCCATGTGTGAACTATGTGGGTCAGCCACTAACAACTCTTTTGAGTATACTGTGCATGCCTTTGTTAACTGGCGTAAATCTATCCCTTAATGATATTTCGCATCATAGAGGCGACCTTTGATTTGTTTTGGTCTAGAGCGGCGCTCTGTCCAATCAGACTTACAATCACACTACCAATCACATCGTTATGATCACAAGTAATGTTGTTTATTGTTTGATTTGCATACAATGACTTACTGTAGCTTTTGTTTCTCGGCGTTTTCATCAACGATGTTGATCTCAGGTCCGTTTATATATCATATAAATTTCCTGAACACACAGTTAGACGACATCTTGCGCTAAAGCAGTGGGCTTCGAGGTTATCACTACAAAATTACCTCTGCCTAATGCCTATAATGGTAATAGTCGCGCATTCAATTTTGTTTTTAAGGGCTTGTTTTTTTCCTTTGCGCTCACCTGGCAATGGGATTTGATCATGCCGGCGGTAATATCATCATAATAAACACGGTCTTTGCAATATACGGCTTAGAGGGCAGTTTTCAAATGGCCTGGATCGGAGGATTAGAATTAAGACGGCCACTAAGTCAAGTCTCGCGGTAAACAAAGACGTGAGCAGCGAAGAGAGAGTGGCCTGCTATCGTTATATGTCATCTAAATATTCTCTGTTGCCGTGAAACGAGCGCACTATGAACACCCAGCGGGTCGACGATAAAACGGAATTTTTAAGAGCAAGATATGGCGAGAATTCCTCAATTGTTATCCCGAAATAAACTTAGAAAAATGTCCTTAAGTCTGCAGTTTATACATAAACAACAATGTTATTGGTGAGGTAGAGACGAGAGAGGAACAGACAAAGGTGCAAAGTGAGTCACAGAGGCGGACAGATAGACAGACACTATTTCGAAGGAGTTGTTGATATTATTCAAAAGTGTCATTAAAATGCATAAAGAATTCTCACTCTCTTTATATCTATACAAGTTCTACACAAACAGACAGACAGATAGTTTATGTATAGTGACGCGTTGTGATAACAAAGACGAGTCAACAAACGAGATTACCGTCGTCCTCCTTCTTTATCCAGCTTTGGACTGGCACCACCCGAATATTGCATAGAGTTTAAGTGCAGCATTTAGTGCTTGGCGAAATCTTGTGAATTTCAGCTCAGTCGATGTTTTCCTTCATATTGTGGACGATGATAACTCATTACTATCAGCAGAATCTGATGAGGGAACGCGGATGGCGAGTATTTATAGCTGGTAGTAGAAGCGTCTAAAAGGTGTCTAAGGTTAAGTGAAGTAGTGGATATCATGAATGTCAATTGCACTAACGATATTTTGTGACTGCGCGGGTTGGTGACCTTATGGCGAGTTGAAACAATTGATTTAACGATTGGTAAATATGTAGCTAAAAATTGCAGCGTTTTCAAGGGATGCAATCGTCGATTTTAATTTTCAGTGTTTCGTGTCTAGCGACATCTTGTAGATGTCAGTAACGTTAAAATCGGGGATTGCACAAGACGGAAAACTAGAGACTGAATGAGACTGGTGTATATACAGGGAAGTGTGCAAACATTTTAAAGGTGTCTAAGAGGAGCAGTGGATTTCATGTTTTAATGTCCATTATAGTAACGACATCTTGTAACCGTCAGGGTCGTTGACGGAACCGTACGGTAATCTTCTGTATTGCGACGCTTTGTGATGATAAAGACGAGTTAAGAAACAGGATTACCGTCGCCCTCCTCCTTTATCCAGTCTTCGGATTGGCACCACCTGAAGACAGCATGGAGTGCATGCAGCAGTATTTAGCGTAAAGCGACATCTTGTGAATGTCAGCTCAGTTGACTTCGATCTTTCGTATGTTAAATCTTTACATCTATCAATTGATAGCGGATGGCGATTATTTATAGCTGCGAACAGAAACGTTTAAAGGTGTCTAAGCATAGCAGAGGATTTCATATATTAATGTCCATAGTGTTAACGGCACAGCGTTATTATCGACGCCATACGGCGATAATAAATAGGCGCTTTATAAATCGTCGAATGTCATGAATAAGTAATGAGATGATGGATGGGCGAGATGAATGAAGCAGGCGTTTGGTTCCCTCTGCGTCTAAGGTCATTCTCAAGGTCAGGCTGTCCAGTTGATGGTCAATCGGTGGGTGGTCAGTGGGCGAATGGGGTGGGGAAGTACGATGGCAGTGTTGTTCTGAGGAGAGATGAAGCAACGTGTTGTTTTCATTTTGCTTCGTACATTTGTCTAGATCCTGAGTGGAGAGTTGTAAATAAATAAACACACGAGGTGTTCGTTTTTATTATTTGTTGGTTTCCGATATAAGTGTAATCCCTCTGGATCAGGATATGTCAGGAACTGGTAACGCAAAGATCAAGCTCATGATTAGCATTGCTAATTGTTAGTATTAAAATAAATTTTTTTCAATAAATATTGATAATATTGTTATCATTATTAATTTCGGTTTCGTCATCGACATCGTCATTTTCATCGCCATCACCACCACTACCAACATCATCATCATCATTATCATCATCATCGTCATCATCATCATATTCAGGGCCGTAGCCAGGATTTTGTTTCGGGGGGTGTTTTCTGTTTCGGGGGGTGTTTTCTCGTCCTTGAGCAAGCCGACAAGCAACCGAGTCAACCGACCAAGGGGTTTGGAGTGGGTAAATGCATTATTTAATTTTTACATTATTTAATTTCGGGGGGTGTTTAGACACCAAAAACACCCCCCTAAATACGGCCTTGATCATATTCATCATTATTTTTATTATTATTGTTGTTTTTATTATTATTACTACTATTATTATTATTATTACTTCTATTATTATTATTAATATTATTATTATTATTATTGTCACATATGTTGGATGTTTCAGGAAAGCGTTGGTGGGGGGCTCCATGTTTGTACTGCGTGGGCTAGCCACTGACAAGTCTTTTAGTTCACAATGCATACCTTTGTTAACTGATGTAAATATAGCTATTAATGACATTTAACATCATACAGGGATTACGTGGCCATGGCAGAGATCAGCTCTGCTTTGTTTTGTTTTCTAGAGAAGCGCTATGTCCAATTACACTTACAATCACACTATCAATCACATCGTTATCATCACAAGTAATGTTGTTTATTGTTTGATTTGCATACAATGGTCAATGACTTGCTATAGCTTTTGTTTCTCAGCGTTTTTATTAACGATGTTGATCTCAGGTCTGCTAATGTCATATAAATTTCCTGAACACACAGGTCGACGACATCTTGCGCTAAAGCAGTGGGCTTCGAGGCTATCGCCACAAAATACCTCTGCCTACAATTATATGGTAATAGCCTCGCAATCAATTCTGTTTTTATGTAGTTGTGTTTTATTTTGCGATCAACTCGCAATGGGGTTTGATCACGCAGGCGGTAATATCGTCATCCTAAACACGGTCTTTGCAATGTACGTTTTAGTGGGCAGTTTTGGAAGGGCCTGGACCGGAGGATTAGAATTAAGACGGCCACTAAGTCAAGTCTCGTGGTAAACAAAGACGTGAGCAGCGAAGAGAGAGTGGCCTGCTATCGTTATAATGTCATCTAAATATTCTCTGTTGCCGTGAAACGAGCGCTCTATGAACACCCAGCGGGTTGACGATAAAACGGAATTTTTTTAACGATATCTTGTGGCTGCGAGGGTCGTGGACGACAACCTTATGGCGACTCGAAGCAATTATTGATTGAACGATGTGTAAACATGCAGTTCAGAATTGCAGCGTTTTAAATGGGCAACTGCAATCGTGGATTTTATTTTTGCACTAGTGTATTTGCCCGTCATAATTATGACGTCATATTATCGGCCTATAATTATGTATTGTTGATTATCACCGTCGCCAAGACCACCGTCGTCAAAACGGCAGGTTTATGTTTCACAATAGAACAGAACCCGTTTGTGACGTAGCGTCCACCCGACAGACGGACACTATATGGAAACTATATGTATAGATTGTTTCGTGTATGGCGACATCTTGTGGATGTCATTTGCGTTGAAATCGGGAACCATGCATCGAAATCTGTATTTAGAAAGTACTGGTTGATTTAACTAGCGATTGAACGCGACTGGTGAATATGTATCAAAGAATGGCTGCATTTAAAAGGTGTCTAAACGAAACAGTGGATTTTATGTATTAAAGTCCATTGTACTATCGATATATTGTGACTGCGAGGGTCGTTGACGGAACCCTAGTCGAGTAATTTTCTGTAGAGCTACGCTTTGTGATATATATATATATATATATATATATATATATATATATATTCGTTTATTCAAAAGCCAAATGACAGACCGCATTAGGGTAAATATACAAGTCAAGTAACAACAATGTCAAAGAATAATAAAGCTAACAATCAAGCAAGAAACTAGAAATAAAATTTCTATTATCTTTAGTAGGAAGTGAAAAGTTGTGTGATGACAAAGACAAGTTAACAAACAGGATTACCGTCGCCGTACTATTTATCCAGTCTTTGGACTGGCGCCACCAGAAGACAGCATGAAGTTTATGTTGAAGCATTTAGTGTACAGCGACATCTTATGAATGCGATCTCAGTTGACTTATGGTCTCAGTTCATCTGACCATCAATGCAGATGGTGAGTATTTATAGCTGGATTGGGAGCGTTTTAAAGGTGTCTAAGCAGAGCAGTAGATTCAATGTATTAATTTCCATAGTATTAACCCTCAGGCTACCAAGGTTTTTTGGCGACATCGGCTACCAAGGGGGGGGGGTGGTAGACAGAGACTATTTCGCGAGGGTTGTTGATTTTTATGATTCAAAACCGTCATTAAAATGCATAAAGAATTCTCATTCTCTTAATATCTATACAAGTTCTACACAAACAAACAGACAGATAGTTTCTTTTTAGCGACGCGTTTTGATAACAAAGACGACTTAACCAACGAGATAACCATCGCCCTCCTTTATCCAGCTTCTGACTGGCACCACCCGAAGACAGCATGGAATTTATATACACGGTGGTTCAATGAAAAGTAAGCCAAACTTTATAAACAAGTATTAAAACTTGAACTATATTTTATTAATAATATTTTCAAAAAAAATATGCACATACTTACTTTTTCATTTTAATGACTTCCGGTTTTTATTTTCTACTAAAAAACAGACGATGATAAGATAGAAAACATAAGCAAGAAACTAGCAATTTCCGAAAAAGTGCCGTTTAGTAAAGAAGATTTACACATGATAAAAGGTTTGAGGGAATCCAAGGATTACAGCAGCCGTCAATTTATAAGAGAGTTTCCAGAAAAACATTGGACCAGAAGCGGATTAGATAAATTGCTTAGAAAAATTAATGTAACAGGGTCAGTCGACCGGCTCATTGGTAGCGGCAGATGTGGGATGGTCTGGATCAAAGGATAATCAACGATGCTGTTGCCCATTGGCGCCAGCGCCTCCAGGCTTGCTTGCAAGCAGGAGGACATTTTGAACATCTTCTTTAATTAAATAATCAAACCATACTACTGAGAGTTTCTTCAAAAAAATATCAAATACTGTTTTCATGTTAGAAGTACTTATATGAAATAAAACGTTTGGCTTACTTTTTATTGAACCACCGTGTATGAGCATTTAGTGTATAGCGACATCTGGTTAGCCTGTTTAGCCTGCTGTAGGGCCTCAGTGGCGGTTCCAGAGCTTTTGGACTGGGGGGGGGCTAAAAATTGCTTTAGCCCTCTCCTTTACCTCATATACACGGCTGACATTTCCGCTATATTTGCTAAGCACTTATCAACTGGTCATCTGTATGCAGATGATGCCCAAGCGCTCGTTCATGGCACTCCCTCTGCACAGCTTGCATTAACTGGACGTATTGATGCTCTCTCACGTGATTTACACCTTTGGCTGTCTTCTAATCGTCTCTCTTTGAACCCAACTAAGACGCAGCTTATATGGTTTGGTACTCGTCAGCAGCTCCTCAAACTAGACTTCCCACTTCTTGCTGAGAAATTCCCGTCATTCACTTTTCTCTCTAGTGTCCGTGACCTTGGTGTTGTCCTTGACAGTATGCTCACCTTTTCTGAACACATTGCTAATCTTACCCGTTCTTCTTACTTTCACTTGAGACGGCTTAGAGCAATCCGACGCTCTGTCTCCTCCTCCGTTTTTATCACTATCATCCACGCCTTCATCTGCTCCAGAATTGACTACTGTAATTCTGTTTTGATTGGGCTGCCAAAAGTCCGTCTTTCCCCCCTCCAGACTGTTTTAAATGCTGCAGCCAGATTAATAGCCCGACTTCCTCGCTGGTCTCATATTTCCTCTTTCATGTTCGATCATCTTCATTGGCTTCCCCTTACTGCTCGGATTCAGCTGAAGGTTCTCACTTTAGTCCTTCGGTCCTGTACAGGCTTAGCACCCAAGTACCTCTGTGACATTGTTCGTCTGCCAATTTCAGCTACTTCCCTCCGTCCATTGCGATCGCTTAATCGCCATGATCTTCTTGTACCACGAGCCAGGACCTCTATGGCCAAAACTCGAGCCTTTTCTTGCATTGGTCCTGCTCTATGGAATCAACTTCCTCCATTGACACGTGCCTCTTTATTAGCTGGTGGCCCAAGTGCCTCGTTCCGCTGTCTTAAAACCTCTTTCTATTCACTGGGTCTTTCGCACTGGGAGCGCCTCTAATTAGCGAATACTGTGAGAGGCGCTTTATAAATGTTTAGATACAATACAATACAATACAATATAATACAAAACAATACAATACAATACAATGTCAGCTCAGTCGATGTTGTCCTTCGCATTGTCGACACTGATGACTCGCCAATACAACTTGATCTGACGATTGAACGCGGATGCCGATTATTTATACCTGAAAGTAGCAACTTTTAAAGGTGTCTACGCGGAGCAGTGGATTTCAGTTTAGATCAGCGGTTCTCAACCTTTTTAGTGCTGCGACCCCTTGATTATATTTCCAAAGTTGTGGCGACCCCCAACAATAAAATTGATTGGGTTACTCCCCTTCGACGCACTTTTGCTACCACTATGATGCATTTCACTTCTCACCATTTGATAATCCATGCGCATCATGCATAATATTATAATAAATCTTTAATCACCAAAACAATTCGTAATTTTGTTGGTAATAATTTTGACAATTTTAAAAGTTCAATTTAGTAAACTAAATGTTTGCACTTTAATATTTATTGTGTATTGTACTATGACTGTACAATTAAGATTACAAATTTCAATGGTAGCTGCTAAATTTTAAGTTTAAACATTTCTAAAGATTTAAGAAGAAAACGAAGCAACAGAAGGCCAACAATCATACTATAAAAAATAATGGAGTTTCGCAATCCAAGGAAGAGTATCGGTGAGAAGGCTGTGCCTGCTTCTTTCTCACCAGACCAGAAATTCTCGGAGCAGTCTTTGCAAGAGCTCAACGCAAATCTCCTTCTGCCACTAATTTACTTCTGTATTCAGTCTTGATAACCAACAAGCTTGAAAATCCTGTTTCACACCGGTATCTTGTTGGGAAAGGAAGAAGGAGGCGCAGCACGATCTCAGATTACAGGACAGGATATGATTGCAACCACTTGATCCAGGATTTGGTAACTGACATTAAATTTAAATCAAGTTTGGATGCATCACTGGCAATGAGCTCAATATATTCCTCTTCTGCATTCTCCCGAACATCTTCAACTTTGCCTGTAAATGGACTTCTAGTAAGTGCAAATGGTGTTTCAGATGAATTATAGGAAAATATCTAAAAATTTCTTCTTCAAGAATTTGTAAGTATTCTTTGATAGAAAGTATGGTTCTATTCTTTGCTTCCATTTCAACGTCATTTTCCTCAGTGAAAGCATATGAGGTCGGCAACATGTACTTTTTATTTTTATCCAAGGTTTTGGCCAAAGCTGAAGTTTCAGTTGGAATGTTCGGATCCTAACTGACAAAACTAAGCATGTTGTATTTTGTTCCTGAAGTGATAAATTCGACTCACTCAAAATTGCAAAGATGTCAACCAAAACATTTCTGAAGGTTCCAGGCGACCCCTGGCAAATCGTAAGGCGACCCCCGTGGGGGTCGCAACTCACAGGTTGAGAACCGCTGGTTTAGATAATGATAACCATCATACCAATAAAATCTGATTATTCTTTTATTATTAATCCGAAGTTTAACGTCGTCCTTTGGCAACAATGGCCGTTGACGACAATTCACAAATACAATTTCTAGAAAACGATAAACTTATATCTTCGGACTGGCACCACTCGAAGATAGAGTGGAGTTTAGATAATGATAACCATCATACCAATAAGATCTGATCGTTCAACGCGGATGCCGGTTATTTATAGCGGTAATAAAAGCGCTTAAAAGGTGTCTAAAAATACAGTGAATTTCATGTATTAATGTCCATTATACTAACGACATCTTGTGACTGCGAGGGTCGCTGACGGAAACCTTATTGTATTGTATTGCACCTAGAAAATTAGAAAGCGCCTCTCGCAGAATAACTATTCAGAGGTGCTCTCTGCACTGAAGCCCCGGGAAAACAGAAATGCCTTTAGGCAACGCGAGACCGAAGAGGAAAAGCCACTCATTAGTTTGGCCCTGGGCAGAGGGGAAGGTCATTCCAGATCATGGGACCCACTACAGGAAACACCCGGTGCTGGGCCAAGGCAGTTTTAGCCCTGGGAACAAAAGATCAAGACGATTCAAAAATAGCGACTTGAAGCAATTGATTAAACGATAGGTTAATATGTAGCCGAGAGTTGCAGCGTTTTAACGGGGATGTATATTGTATAACTGCAATCATGATTTTATTTTTTCAGTGTTTAGTGTTTAGCGACATCTTGTGGATGTCAGTTACGCTGAAATTGGGGACCATGCACAGTAGCACATGATGAGTGGACTAGCGATTGAACGCGACTGGTGAATATGTATCTGAGAATTGCTGCGTTTTAAAGGTATCTAACTGGAGCAGTGAATTTCATTTATTAATGTCCGTTGTATTAACGACATCTTGTGACTGCCGGAGTCGTTGACGGAGACAATAGGGTAATTTTCTGTAGAGCGACGCGTTGTATTGACAAAGAAAAGTTAGCAAACAGGATTGCCGCCGCCCTCCTCCTTTATCCAGTCTTCAGACTGTCACCTCCAAAAGACAGCATAAAGTTGATGTAGTACAATTTAGTGTATAGCAGTGATGGGGTCTCGAGACCGCGGTCTTGGTCTCGAGACCGTCTCGAGACCGAAAACATGCGGTCTTGGTCTCGGTCTTGGTCTTGAAGGTGCCGGTCTTGGTCTTGGTCTTGGTCTTAAAGGTGCGGTCTTGGTCTTGGTCTTGGTCTTGGGCGTCTGGTCTCGGTCATTAGACTTTGGTCTCGACCTTGGGTGCAGAGGCGACCTCTGACAGTTTTGTGGCTATAGGCAAGCAGCAAGGACAAAAATGCTGTCACTTACTAAAACATATTTCCATTTTATTTCTTATTAACTAATTATATTATTTTTATTTTGCCGGAATTTTCCGCCCCTTGAGAAATGCCGCTCTAGGCAGTACCTATATCGCCTATAGCCTACCTAAAGCCAGCACAGCTTGGGTGGGATTGAGAGTGGAGTGTGGAGTATTTGTTAAATGTTGTTGTCGATATTTGCTGGTCTTTGCGATCATTAGTTTTATTGCATCTCATCAACACCTGCACCTGTTGAGAGGGTGTTTAGCTGTAGTGGACTCTTGATCAGACCTCACAGGGTAAGATTTGGGGACAAAACCTTGTGTGATTTAAATTAGTTCTTATAAAATGTAATAAACATCTGATTTGAATGATGGGATTATGTTACACTTAAATCGAGAATGGCGTTTGCGGTAGGCCTTATTGGTTTTGAGGCTTAGGTCTTGGTCTTGGACCATGCGGTCTCGGTTTTGGACCATGCGGTCTTGGTCTCGGTCTCGGTCTTGAACCATGCGGTCTTGGTCTCGGTCTTGGTCTTGGACCATGCGGTCTTGGTCTCGGTCTTGGTCTTGGACCATGCGGTCTTGGTCTCGGTCTTGGTCTTGGACCATGCGGTCTTGGTCTCGGTCTTGGTCTTAGGTTTTTGGTCTTGTGCACAACACTGGTGTATAGCGACATCACATGAATGTCAGCTCAGTCAACGTCTAATTTATCTTCCATGTACATGACTCCCAAGGCACATCTGATGTTAAATTATTATTAATCCAAAGTTTAACGTCGTCTTTTGACATCAATGGCCGTTGACGACAATATTTACAAGTACAATTCACAGAAAACAAAATACTTACAGCATCCGAGAGACACCATTTAAAGGTGTTAAACAGAGCTGCACAATATCACTATTGTCACATCATTTAAAGCAATATATCTAATATTGTTTATGATACACATATTAATAAAATGTTCGATGCAATTTAAACAGTATTTTGGAACAATTACCACACACAAGAAATATTTAAACAATTTCAAATATAAATGCACAGTCGGCCCTATTTTCTTATTTCTTAATCTACAGTCCAATGACATTCCATAGTAATATCTACTGCTACAATCATATCATGTATGAAATAGTAACAATTTCATAAACAGCATTCACATTAAATGAAACATGTGGTATACCGGTTTTTTTTCCAAATAACTGTTCAGGTGTTCTACACACTCAACTATAAATTTAGTTGATTAACAAAGCATATATGAACATATAATTACAATCTTTAAAGTTGGATTTCAATGTAATCAAATCACAATTACCTGTATATTTCCCTTATAGCAATACAACACTGCTGCACTATTCAAAGTAATATTTATTCCAATACATGAACCAAATCATACCAAGTACGACATGTAAGAACCAAATGTTGGAGGATAGTAACAGAAATACTCATTAATCAATATGTTATATATGTAAGTAATTTACTAACATCAGAGTTTTATTATAATTATATATAACATAACATAACATACCCAAAATTTAACAACTGCAAGAAAATGGTCAAATAGGTTCTTCAATAACCCATATGAAAAAAGAAATAACTAAGGCTGATGCATGAATTTTATTATAAAAAAGTGTATTCTAATAATGTAGTACTTAATACAATAAAATAAAATGCACAAGGAAAAAATAGTTACATATTTACAGATTTAACAAAGATCTGATGTTAAAACGCGGATGGCGAATATTTATAACTGCGCATGAAAGCATTTTAAAGGTGTCTAAGCGGAGCAGTTGAATTCTTGTGGTAATGTTTATTGTACAAACGACATCTTGTTATGCGAGGCTCATTGACGGCAACCTTATGGGCATTCGAAGCAATTGCTATCCAAGCGATTAAGCGATTGGTAGATATGTAAGCCCTAGCTGAGAATGGTATGTTTCAAAGGGGTGAATAACTTCTGCCGCGGATTTAATGTAGCAATGTTTAGTGCATAACGTAGTCTAATCATCTAATGGATGTCAATTACGTTGAAGTTGACGGCACGTTTGATCGACGAGATGTAACTAGCGATTAGTATCAGTAGTTTCAGTATAATTACACTGTGTGATAACAAAGATCATTAGCGTCGCCCTCCTCTTTATCCAGGCTTGAGACTGGCGCTGCCAGAGTACGAGCAGCGGCGTAGTTTAACTCGATCAATCAATCAATCAATAAATTAATCCAAAGCGAAACTAGTTTAACGACATCTCATAGCAACATCGGCCGCTGACATCGTACATCAGCCGCTGACATCGTACATTTGCAATTTAAGAAGGAGCATGCGCATTTAAACTATGGTTTTTAAAGTAGCGTTTGAATGCGACAATAGAGAAGAATGGCTCCGTTTTAAAGGTGTCTAATTTGAGCAGTTGATTTCATGTATTAAAGTCCATTGTACTAACGACACCTTGTGAGCGCGAGGGTCGTTGATGGAAACCCTACGGTGATTTTCTATATAGCGACGCTTTGTGATAACAAAGACGGGTTAACAAACAGGACTACCGTCGCTCTCCTCCTTTACCCAGTCTTAGGACTGACACCACCCGAAGACAGCATGAAGTTTAAGTAGCAGCATTTAGTGCATAGCGACATCTTGTGAATGTCAGCTCAGTCAATGTGGACGTCGACTCTATCCTTTATGATTCGGGTACAAAGAATCTGACGAATCAATGCGGATGGCGATTATTTATATCTGCACGTAGAAACGTTTAAAAGGTGTCTAAGCGAAGCAGTGGATTTCATGTATTTACGCCCATAGTATAAACGACACAGCGTTATTATCGACGCCATACGGCGAATACGGATAGGCGCGATATAAATCGTCGAAAGGCATGAATCCGTAATGAGGTTACGGATGGACTAGACGAATGAAGCAGGCGTTTGGTTCCCTCGCGTTGAAGGTCATTCTCAATTTCACGCTCTCCAGTTGATGGGCAATCGGTGGGTGGAGAGAGGGGAAGTACGTTGAGCCGAACACACATCAGAACGTCATTTGGCATCGATACATTCATTCGTCTGCGGAACGCAGATATAGAACGATGACGACAAAATAATCAATCAATCAATCTGTATAGCGACGCGTTGTGATAACAAAAACGACTTAACAAACGAGATTACCATCGCCCTCCTTCTTTATCCAGTCTTCGGACTGGCACCACCCGAAGACCGCATGGAGTTTAAGTGCAGCATTTAGTGCTTAGCGAAATCTTGTGAATTTCAGCTCAGTCGATGTTTTCCTTCATATTGTGGACGATGATAACTCACTACTACCAACAGAATCTGACGATGGAACGTGGAGTCTCGGA
The DNA here is from genome assembly GCA_963556255.1 of Allolobophora icterica. Lineage (NCBI taxonomy): Eukaryota > Metazoa > Annelida > Clitellata > Crassiclitellata > Lumbricidae > Allolobophora > Allolobophora icterica. Next base: position 641,542 of record OY744614.1, on the reverse strand, counting down.
TGGTGAATATTTCTTTCTGGAAACAGCAGTGTCTAAAAAGTGTCTAAGGTTAAGCGAAACGGTGGATTTCATGAATGTCAATTGCACTAACGATATTTTGTGACTGCGCGGGTTAGTGACCTTCTGGCGACCCTAAGCAAATGATTGAACGATTGGTAAATATGTAGCTGAGAATTGCGTCGTTTTCAAGGGATGTCTAACTACAATCGTGGATTTTAATTTTCAGTGTTTCGTGTTTAGCGACATCTTTTGGATGTCAGTTACGTCGAAATTGGGGACCATGCACAATTTGCACGTGATGCATAGACTAGCGACTGGTGAATGTATAGAGAAGAATGGCAACGTTTTAAAGGTGTCTAATTGGAACGGTGCATTCCATGTAATAATGTCCATTGTATTAACGACATCTTGTGACTGCCAGGGTCGTTGACGGAAACCCTATAGGTAATTTTCTGTATAGCGACGCTTTGTGGTGACAAAGACGAGTTAAGAAACAGGATTACTGTCGCCCTCCTCCTTTCTCCAATCTTCGGACTGGCCACGCTAGAAGACAGTATGGAGTGTATGCACCACTATTTAGCGTAAAGCGACATCTTGTGAATGTCGGCTCAGTCGATCATGTCTTTCTTATGTTGAACTCTTACATCTAACAATTGAATTCGGATGGCGAATATTTATATCTGCGAATAGAAGCATTTTAAAGGTGTCTAAGCTTAGCAGAGGATTTCATGTATTAATGTCCATAATATTAACGACACAACGTTATTATCAACGCCCTACGGCGATAATTGATAGGCGCTGTATAAATCGTCGAATGAGATGAATAAGTAATCAGATGACGGATGGACGAGATGAATGATGCAGGCCTTTGGTTCCCTGGCGTTGAAGGTCATTCTCAAGGTCACGCTGTCCAGTTGATGGTCAATCGGTGGATGGTAAGTGGGTGAATGGGGGGGGGAGTACGATGGAGGGTCGCAGTTGCCTGAGCCGAACAAACACCAGGGCGTCATTTGACATCTAAGGGAGGCATTTATCATCGACTCAGGACGATGACGACAAAATAACCAATCAATCAATCGATTGTTTAATCAATCAATTGATCCGTCAGTCGATAACTCAGTCAAAATGGCAATCACTCAATAATCGGTCAATCGACGGAGCAATCAACGATCAACTGACCCACATATTGAGTGATTGATTATCTGATCGACCCATTGATTAATTCGAAGATCGATTGAGTGATCGATTCATTTGTATATACAGAAACAACAATGTTTTTTAGTAAGGTAGAAACGAGAGAGGAACAGACAAAGGTGCAAAGTGAGTTACAGAGACGGACAGATAGAGAGACACTATTTCGAGGGAGTTGTTGATATTATTCAAAAGTGTCATCAAAATGCATTAAAAATTCTCACTGTCTTTATATCTATACAAGTTCTACACAAACAGACGGACAGATGGTTTCTGTATAGCACGCATCGTGATAACAAAGACGAGTTAACAAACGAGATTACCGTTGCCCTCATCCTTTATCCAGTCTTCGGACTGGCACCACTCGAACACAGCATGGAGTTTATAGAGCAGCATTTAGCGTATACCAGCATCTTGTGGATATCAGCTCAGTCGATGTTGTCTTTCGCCATAATGACAGAATGCAACATTTTTGAATGCGTATGGCGATTATTTATAGATGCATTTAGAAGCGATAAAAGGTGTGTAAACGAAGAAAGTGGATTTCATGTAATAATGTTCATTGTACTAGTGACATCTTCTGAAATTCAGCTCAGTTGATGTTGTCCTTCATTTAGTGGACGACGGTGATTTATTGTGGAATCAAATCTGACGAATGAATGCGAATGGCGAGTATTTATAGCTGGAAATAGAAGCGTTTAAAAGGTGTATACGTGGAGCAGTGGATTTCATATAGTAAAGCCCTTTGTACTGCGACATTTTGTGACTGCGATGGTTGTTGACGACAATCTTGTGGCGACTCGAAGCAATTGATTGAATGATTAGTAAATATACAGGGTGGGCCAGTAGGAATGCAACTAATTTGAATGGATATAACTTGAACAATTGTTATCCGAACATCGTGCCCAATACACTAGATTGAAAGTAATCATCCACTCTACTACTGTATCAAATCTTGCACTGATATACGGCACCGTTGTTATAAAATTTCGGTGCGGCGCACACCTCTCAATTTTGAATGTAAATATTGAACATTATGGCGCCGCTCACGGAAGAGGATAGAATTTTAATCCGAATTTTAGGAGCAGAAAAAGGATACAATGCACATCAGATGATGATGAATTCCCTTCTAGAAAATGGAATAAATATGCTCTACATCGATTGATTCAACAGAACGACCGTGTGTATGCAAACGTTAGCTTTAAGCGTGAGGTTGGGCCTGTTCGGCTTCTGAAGGGCAGGAAGCACTTCTCGCAAAGTGTGATGGAGTCTTTGGCTGTTTCAAAGCTTGGAAAGATGGCGCCATTCTTTGTTACTCCAAAGGCTAAGGTGAACAGTGTTTATTACTGCGATGAAGTACTCACAAGAGGACTGCTACGTGATATTCGCCAACTGTCTGGAGTTGATGGTTACATCTTTCAGCAAGATGGAGCGCCGGCGCATCGTTCACGTCATACGGTTTTATGGCAAGAAAATGGCACACCGAATATTAATAGCATTATCTCAAATCGTCGTAATAGTATCTCGTAGATATTTTGCAGAATGATCAAATGGATAATTATCTTCAATATGATATATTGGACAAGACGCTCAGATAAAAAGTATTCAAGTTATAACGCGTCAAAGTTGTTGCATTTCTACAGGCCCACCCTGTGTGTAGCTGAGAATGGCTCCGTTTTAAAGGCTTTACGTAAATGCAATCGTCGATTTTATTTGCAGTGTTTAGTGTTTAAGGTATAGCGACATCTTGTGGATGTCAGTTACGTTGAAATCCCGGACCACCCACAATTTGTCTTGGTGGATGCACTAGCGATTAAACGTGACTGGTGAATATATCGAGAAGAATGGCTGCCATTAAAAGGTGTCTACATGAAGCAGTGGATTTCATGTATTAATGTTCATTTTATTAACGACATCTTGTGACTGCCAGGGTCGATGACGGAAGCCTTACGGCGATTTTCCGTATAGCGACGCTTTGTGATAACGAAGACGATTTAATAAGCAGGATAACCGTCGCCCTCCTCCTTTATCCAGTCTTCGTACTGGCACCGCCCGAAGACAGCATAGAGTTAATGAAGCAACATTTAGTGTATAGCGACATCTTGTGTATGTCAGCTCAGTTGACGTCAATGCTATCTTTCGTTTCGTACGGAGGGTGCAATCTACCTAGCAATTAAATGCGGATCGTTTATAGCTGCGAATTGAGCCGTTTTAAAGGTGTCTAAACAGAGCAGTAGATTCAATATATTAATATCCAGAATATAAACGACAGGCACTATTATCGACTCCCTACGGCGATTACGTATATCCATGGGATCTCGGAAGGGGTAGGGGTGGGGGGGTATTTGCCCCCTGGATTTTGCAAATATTTTACAAAAACAAAACCATTTGATTTTTATGAATAGGCCAATTACAACAGTCCCAATACGATTTTCAATGCAAAAAACACAATTATTTAGGTTAAGTCCTTAACCATTATTTATTTTTTAAGTTGTTACGTGTTCCGTGGTCACCAATAGCTAGCTATTCCATGCAAAATGCGTCATTTTGCCTCCCCATACAAACATTTTGCCCCTAACAAAAATTTTGGTCTCCTTAAAATTCATGTGGATGCCCATAGCGTTAAATAAATCGTCGAATGGCATGAATACATAATGAGATGATGGATGGGCGAGATGAATGAAGCAGACGTTTAGTTCCCTCTGCGTCTTAGGTCATTCTCAAGGTCACGCTGTCCAGTTGATTGTCAATCGGTTGATGGTCAGTGGGCGGATGGGGAGGGGAAGTACGATGGACGGTAGCAGCTGCCTTAGCTGGACACATATCAGCATTTGTCGTCTACGGGAGGTATTTGGCATCGCTGCATTCATTTGTATGCGTAACACAGCACAGGACAATGACGACAAAATAATCAATCAATCAGACAATCAATTGATCCGTCAGTCGATGCCTCAATAAAAATGACAATCACTCAGTAATCGATCAATCGATCGACCAATCAACGAACAACTGACCTACTGACTGAAAGACTGATTGTCTAATCGACCAATTGATCGATCGATTGATCGATTGATTGATTGATTGATTGATTGATTTGTTTTGATATTTTGGATCTTAGGTTGGCTGATGAATGAAATGCCTTCATGTGGGTTAATTCAGCGGAACCTCATCCAGTCCACTCTCTAGATCAGTCTTCTGTCTCTTCCTCTATATGTCTCTGTCTCTGTCTCTGCTTCTCCGTGTCTCTGTCTCTGTCTCTCAGTTTCCGTCTCTGTATCTGTCCCTATCTATCCATCTATCTTTCCATCTATCTCTCTTTCTCCCTGTCTTTCTCTCTCTTTATATTATATATATATATATATATATATATATATATATATATATTCCTCTCTTCCACTCTGTCTGTCTGTCTGTCTGTCTGTCTGTCTGTCTGTCTGTCTGTCTGTCTGTCTGTCTCTCTCCCTCTCTCTCTCTGATGATTTTGCTGTTCGTCATTATATTCTGTTGATGTTGGGGATGAAGACGATCTTGATAATGTGCATGATCGCGATATTATTAACATATAAATCTGTTGTTAAAATCCGTTGGTTTGGAGGCTCCACGTGTGTGCGAGTGACAGCCAGTCAGCCACTGACAAATCTTTTAGTTAACTGTGAATATCTTTGCTAACTGATGTAAATCTAGCTATTAGTGGCATTTAATATCACATCGGTCACCGCAGGGAATCCCTCTAATTTGTTTTGGTCTAGAGCGGCGCTATGTCCAATTACTCTAACAATCACAGTATCAGTCACTCTGTTATCATTACAAGTAATGTTGTTTGTATGATTTGCATACAGTGACTTACTCTAGCTTCTGTTTCTCGGCATTTTCATTAACAGCGTTGATCTGCTTATGTCATATGAATTTCCTGAACACACAAGTCGACGTCATCTTGCGCTAAAGCAGTGGGCTTCGAGGCTATCACCACAAAATAAACTTCTGCCTATATATGGTAATAGTCTCGCATTCAGTTTTGTTTTTTAAGGGATTGTATTTTATTTATTTCCGATCACCTCGCAGTGGGATTTGATCATGCATACGGTTAATTCGTCATAATAAACACGGTCTTTGCAATGAACTGTTTAGTGCGTCTTTTTCGAAGGGCCTGGACCGTAGGATTAGCATTAAGACGGTCACTAAGTCAAGTCTCACGGCAAACAAAGACGTTGGCAGCGAAGAGAGAGAGAGAGAGAGAGAGAGAGAGAGAGAGAGAGAGAGAGAGACAGACAGACAGACAGACAGACAGGCAGACAGACAGACAGACAGACAGACAGACAGACAGACAGATAGACAGAGACAGAGAGAGACACAGACAGAGAGACAGACAGAGAGACAGACAGACAGACAGACAGACAGAGAGACAGAGAGAGAGAGAGAGACAGAGAGACAGAGACAGAGAGGCAGAGAGAGACAGAGAGAGACAGAGAGAGACAGAGAGACAGAGAGACAGAGAGAGACAGACAGAGAGAGACACAGACAGAGACAGAGACAGAGACAGAGAGAGAGACAGATGATTCCATATCTATATATATTCCGTTGCTATAGCGCAGTATAATTCCCCGATCTGTACTTATATTTGTACGTTCATTTATTTCTACGGCGTTTCTATTTCCAACGGCGTCGTTATAACGCTGTAGCTTCTGTCTCCTGATTCCATCTGGAAAAGGAGGAAGATGTCTCTCGATTCCATCTATCCTTCCGCCTGGAAAAGGAGGAAGCGATGCAGCAGCGCCACCTATGAACTATTAATTCGATTGAATAAGGCGATGGCGATGAGTAGAGTGCTATGAGTAGAGCCTTTGTCGTTGTTGTCGTCGGTGCTATTTGTCTGGCTCTATATAAATCCAGCGTTGTCTCTTTCGTTGTCTGTGTCCGTCAGTCTCCGTCTTCACGGATGTCTTTCTCCGTCCCTCTTCCTCTTTACTCCTTCTCTCGCACTCTGTGCGTCTCGCTCCTCTTTCTTCTCTCTTTCTGTCCAAATCTCTGTCCGTCAGTCTGTCTATCTGTATGTATGTATGTATGTATGTATGTATGTATGTATGTATGTATGTATGTATGTATGTATGTATGTATGTATGTATGTATGTATGTATGTATGTTTGTATGTATGTATGTATGTATGTATGTATGTATGTATGTATGTATGTATGTATGTATGTATGTATGTATGTATGTATGTATCTATGAATGTATGTATGTCTCTATGTATGCATGTATATATGACTGTCTGTTTTTCTGTCCGTCCGTCTGTCTGCCTGTATATCTATATGTCCGAATGTCTGTATTTCCGTCTCTATGTCAGTCTGTCTGTCCATCTGTCCGTATTTCCGTCTGTCTGTCTGTATGTTTATCTGTCTGTCCGTCCGTCCGTCCGTCAGTCAGTCTGCATGTCGTCATTTGGCGATTGAATGCAGAGTGAATGCAGAGTGATTGCTTTGCGCCGAATTACTTTCGCTGTGCCAAGTTACGCGTATGGGATACGAGAGAAGAAAATGCCGGACGCTCGGTTTTCGATCAGAGAGAACTGGACGAAGTCGTTAGCAGTCGATAGCTTAGCGACTGGTTTCGACTTGAGGGCTTAGCAGCGGAGGCTCCGCGGTCTATAGGCCCTATTGTTCTGCGGAGTAATGAAGCATTTGTCTAGAAAGAGTCTAGCTTTTAATGTCCTCACAAAGGGATTATATAGCCAGAGATCAGCTCTCCTTTGTTTTGGTCTAGAGCTGCGCTATGTCCAGTTACACTTACAATCACACTATCAGTCACGTCGTTATCATCACAAGTAATGTTGTTTATTGTTTGATTTGCATACAATGACTTACTGCAGCTTTTGTTTCATGGCGTTTTCATTAACGATGTTGATCTCAGGTCTGGTTCTTATATCACATAAATTTCCTGAACACATAAGTCGACGCATCATGTGCTAAAGCAGTTGGCTTCGTGGTTTATCGCCACAAAATTACTTCTGCCTATATTTAAATTTCTTTGCCTAACTTATATATTTTTTATGGTAATAGTCTCGCATTCAATTTTGTTTTTAAGGGGTTGTGTTTTATTTGGGATCACCTTACGATGGGATTTGCTCAAGCAGACGGTAATATCGTCGTAATAAACACCGTCTTTTCTACGTTCTGCTTAGTGTGCAGTTTTCGAAGGGCCTGGATCGGCGGATAAGAATTCAGACGGCCACTAAGTCAAGTCTCGTGGCAAACAAAGACGTGGGCAGCGAAAAGAGAGAGAGAGAGAGAGAGAGAGAGAGAGAGAGAGAGAGAGAGAGAGAGAGACAGACAGACAGACAGACAGACAGACAGACAGACAGACAGACAGACAGACAGAGAGAGAGAGAGAGAGAGAGAGAGAGAGAGAGAGAGAGAGAGAGAGAGAGAGAGAGAGAGAGAGAGAGAGAGAGAGAGAGAGAGAGAGAGAGAGAGTGTGGTCTGAAATCGTTACATGTCATCTAAATATTTTCTGTTGCCGATGAAAAGATGGGAGAGAGCGAGTGCTCTATGAACACCCAGTGGATGGACGACAATACGGAATTTTTAAGAGCAAGATATGGCGAAAATTCCTCAACTGTTATTCAGAAATAAACTTAGACATTGTCATTAGCTTGCAGCTTATACATAAACAACAATGTTATGGGTAAGGTGGGGACTAGAGAGAAACAGACAAAGGTGCAAAGTGAGTTACAGAGGCGCACAGATAGACCTACACTATTTCGCGGAAGTTGTTGATATTTATGATTCAAAAGCGTAATTAAAATGCATAAACAATTCTTATTCTCTTTTGTGTTCTCTATACAAATTCTAATCAACCAAACAGACAGACAGATAGTTTCTGAATATCGACGTGTTGTGATAACAAAGACGTGTCAACAAACGAGATTAGCGTCGTTCTCCTTCTTTATCCAGCTTTGGACTGGCACCACCCGAATATTGCATGGAGTTTAAGTGCAGCATTTAGTGCTTAGCGAAATCTTGTGGAATTCAGCTCAGTCGATGTTTTCCTTCATATTGTCGACGATTATAACTCGCGCTACCAGCTGAATCTGACGATGGAACGTGGATGGCTAGTATTTATAGCTGGAAATAGAAGCGTCGAAAAGGTGTCTAAGGTTAAGCGAAGTAGTAGATTTCATAAATGTCAATTGCACTAACGATATTTTGTGACTGCGCGGGTTAGTGACCTTCTGGCGACCCTAAGCAAATGATTGAACGATTGGTAAATATGTAGCTGAAAATTGCGGCGTTTTCAAGGGGATGTCTAACTGCAATCGTGGTTTTTAATTTTCAGTGTTTCGTGTTAAGCGACATCTTGTGGATGTCAGTAACGTTGTACTCGGGGATTGTGCACACATTGGAATAGCAGAGACTGAATGAGACTGGTGGATATACAGGGAAGTGTGCCAACATTTTAAAGGTGTCTAAGTGGAGCAGTGGATTTCATGTATTAATGTCCTTTGTAATAACGACATCTTGTGACTGCGAGGGTCGTTGACGGAAATCCTACGGTTATTTTCTGTATAGCGACGCTTTGTGATAACAAAGACGAGTTAACTAACAGGATTACCGTCGCACTCCTCCTTTCTACAATCTTCGGACTGGCCACGCTAGAAGACAGTATGGAGTGTAAGCAGCAGCTTTTAGCGTAAAGCGACATCTTGTGAATGTCGACTCAGTCGACGTCGATCTTGTCTTTCGTATTTTAGACGCACTACATCTAACAATTGAACGCGGATGACGAATATTTATAGCCGCGAATGGAAGCGTTTAAAAGGTGTCTAAGCATAGCAGAGGATTTCATGTATTAAAGTCAATAGTGCTGTGAGTAGAGCTTTTATCGTTGTCGTCGTCGTTGTTGCTATTCGTTTGGCTCTATATAAATCCAGCGTTGTCTCTTTCGTTGTCCCTGTCCGTCAGTCTCTGTCTTCACGGATGTCTCTGTCCTTCTCTGTCTTTCTTTTAGTCTAATTCTCTCCCACTCTGTGTGTGTGTCTCTCTCCTCTCTCCTCTCTCCTCTCTTTATGTCCAAATCTCTGTCTGCCTCTCTGTCCATCTGTATCTACGTCTGTCACTATGTCTGTCAATCTGTCTGTCCGTCCGTCTATATGTTTGTATGTTTGTCTGTCTGCCTGTCTGTCTGTTTGTCTGTCTGTCTGCCTGTCTGTCTGTTTGTCTGTCTGCCTGTCTGTCTGCCTGTCTGTCTGCCTGTCTCTCTGTCTGTCTGTATGTATGTATGTATGTATGTATGTCTGTCTGTCTGCCTGTTTGTATGTTTGTCTGTCTGTTGGTTTGTTCCTCTGTCTGTCTGTCTGCTTGTCTGTCTGTCTGTCTGCCTGTCTGTCTGTCTGTCTGCCTGTCTGCCTGTCTGTCCGTCTGTCTGTTTGTATATTTGTCTATCTGTTTGTTTGTCCCTCTGTCTGTCTGTCTGCCTGTCTGCCTGTCTGTCTGTCTGTCTGTCTGCCTGCCTGCCTGCCTGCTTGTCTGTCTGTCTGTCTGTCTGTCTGTCTGTCTGTCTGTCTGTCTGTCTGTATGTATGTATGTATGTCTGTCTCTCGTCATTTGGCGAATGAAAGCGGAGTGATTGCTTTGCGCCGAATTACTTTCACTGTGACAATTTCTCCGGATGCGATGCGAGAGAAGAGAAAAGTATACTCGACGCTCGATTTTCGATCAGAGAGAACTGGAAAAAGACGGAGGAAAGAGGAAGCGGAGGATGAGGATGAGGAGGAAGGTGTAGAGGGGGAGAAGAGGAGGAGGAAGAGGAGATGGAACGAAGATGAAGAAAAATTATTGTCAGTGTAACAGAGCAGATTCATTCATTCATTCAATGTTCATTTGTTGTTCGTTCGTTCTTTCTGAGAATTTATGTAGCGCCTCTCAAAGATGCCTACTGAGAGAAATTCACAGTCCAACCACCGGAAATGCTTTCAGGTGTCTGTAGGAAGTGCTAAGACAGCTTTCAGATCCAGAGGCAATCTGTTCCTGGTGGATGACCCTTTGACCCAACCGCCGATGATGCATCGTCAAGGTGCGCTGGTTGTTGCACCTTATAAGCAGATGAACTATGATGGAGAGAAGCTCGATCTATTCCGTACTCTAAATGAATAATTGTGCTACCTAATCGTAAACATAAACTCCAAATTTCTAAAGCGCTACTCTAAAGCTAAGCGCAAACACCAGCTTCTTCGGGAGCGCTACGTCATATCAGAGGGGTTGTCCAGAAATCGGTGTCCTGATGGGAGTGAGAGTCCGATTGCCAGAGAGACCAAAGAGAGGAGATGGAAGGGCAGTTGCTATGGGCAACGAAAGGGCAGTTGCGTTGAAGAGGAGAAAGCTTGAAAGGCACAGGATGGGATGGATTGTGAGTAATTCACCGAAGTCAGTCGCTAAGGAATAACCGACCGAATTAATGAGTTAGCGACTGACTTAGCGACTTAGTCGACCGGCTGTAGACGTGGAAACCAACGTATTTTCAATGCTACGTTTTCCTAGAGAACAGACGTCACTTTCGATGAAAACAATTGCGTGACGTCATGCAAAGTTCCAGACACCACTCGAGCAGTTGTAAGTAAAGAATTGGTGACCTGACATCGACTGATTGTTGGACTGTTAGTCTGTTGCACTGTAGCTTGTACCTTATAAGCAAGTGTTGCTCTTCTCCTGTTGCTGGTGCTTTCATTTGCTGCGGACATTTGTCTGGATCCTGTGTGGAGAGTTGTAAATAAATAAACACACGAAATGTTCGTTTTTTATTTGTTGGTTCCCGAGATCAGTGTAATCCCTCGGCAACAGGAAATCGCAGGAACTGGTAACGCAAATATCAAACTCATGATTAGCATTGTTGCTTGTTAGTATTAATATTATAATAATTTTTAATAAATAATAATAATATTGTAATTATTTTTGCTATCACCATTATTATCGGTATCGTCATAGTCAACATCGCCAGCGCTGCCACTAAGTGTAGTCTCGCGGCAAACGAAGATGTGAGCAGGGAAGAGAGAGTGGTCTGCTATCGTTACATGTCATCTATATTTTCTCCTCCATTATCCAGCTTCGAAAGGAGCATGGAGTTTAAGTAGCAGCATTTAGTGTATTGTGACATCTTGTGCCCCCTCAAAGTCCGACTCACACCTCAACGTGGTGAGGGGGTGAACAATCTAGTAGGAGATAGCCTGCTGAGGCTATGCCAACAGTGGTGAAAGTCTTGACTGAAGAACCACCTAGGGCGCTACGCGAGTTGGACAGGCTCAGCAGGAACTCTGAAACGATTGGCTAACGTGAGCGGCAGGTCTCGGGCAGCAGCGAGACCTTAGTAGATCAGACGGAAGATCCAGTAAAAGGACAACGGCGGGTCTACGGAGAAGGGAGGGCACATCTGGTGTAACCGGAGTATGGCCTCCTTACTGCGAGACGGAAAGACCTGGGGACCTACCGTCTCATTAGCCCAAACAGCATCATGCAAAATGGACTTCAAAGATAAACCATACCGGCTCGGACGTCGCCCGGCTACACAAGGTCCGCGTCCCCTGTTGGGCAACCAGGACAGGGTCGGAAAGTCGGCGACTGGAAGAACTATGACAATGGAGTGGAGCGACAGGAGAGGAGGCGCAGAAACCGAATCGATACAGCTGAGGAAGAAAATGAGAGTGGGCACATGGAACGTGAGAAGTATGATACAACTGGGCAAAACCCAGGTGTTGGGCAGAGAGATGGAGAGATTGAGAGTGGAGATATGCGGCCTGGCGGAGGTGAGATGGGGAGGCAGAGGACATTTCATCACGACAGATGGACACATGATTGTGTATTCAGGAGAGGAGAAACAGGGACATGGAGGTGTAGGAGTATGGATACACAAAAGTAGGACTACGGCCTTAATAGGATATGAGACAGTAAGCAGCAGAATAGTGGTGGTAAGATTAAAAGCAAAACCAAGATGCATCAGTCTGATACAGGTGTATGCCCCAACGAATGACAAAGAAGACGATGAGATAGAGGAGTTTTATCAGATGTTGGCAAGAACGAGAAAAAGCATACCGAAAAGGGACATTACATTGATAGTGGGAGATTTCAATGCCAAAGTAGGAAAAACTGGCATAGATCAGGTGACTGGAGGAGAAGGAGTGGGAGAGATAAACGGTAGTGGGGAAAGGCTAATAGAGTTCTGTATGGAACAGGAGTTGAGTCTGGCCAACACATGGTTCAAACATCACCCGAGGAGATTATACACATGGACATCACCGGATGGAAGAACCAAAAATCAGATTGATTACATAAGTATAGATCGAAAATGGAAGACGTGCATCAGCAACTGCAAGACGTACCCAGGGGCAGACTGCAACACGGACCATAATCTGTTGGTGGCAACATTGAAGGTCAGACTAGGGAGACAAAAGAAGGCAGAGGTGTTGAAGAGACTAAATGTGGAGGAACTACATGGAAACAAAGGACTCTACTATGAGATAGAAGTAACAAACAGATTCGAAGCTTTAAACACGGTAATAGAGGAGAGATCACCGAATGAATTGTGGAAAGAAACAAAGGAGGTCCTACTTAAAACGGCCGAAGAAGTAGTAGGGTACAAGGAGAAAGACAAGGGGAAACCTTGGATCACCGAAGGAACGCTCAGCCTCATCAACAAGAAACGTGAAGCCAGGCAAAAGGACAGAGAAGAATATAAGGAGCTGAAAGCTGAGGTGCAGAGACATTTAAGGAGGGACAAACAAAAACAGCTGGAGGAGCTTTGTGAGAAGGCTGAGGCAGAGAATAAGAGAGGCAACAGTAGATATCTGTACAAAACAGTCAAAGCCATAACAGGTAAATTCCAGCCTAAGCTTCACTGTATACAGGCAGAAAGTGGAGAATATATCACCGACACTGAAGGCATTGCTGAGAGATGGAAGCAATACTGTGAAGAACTGTACAACGACAAAGAAATAAAAGAACATACAGAGAGATACGAAAGAGAACCACCGCCTTTAAGATCAGAAGTAGCAAGAGCGATAAGACAGGTCGCAAGCGGCAAATCGGCGGGCCCAGATGGAGTACCGGCAGAATTGTTCAAATGGGGGGGAGAGGCGACGATAGAAAGAATGCATCGTATCTGCACAACTCTATGGGAGGATGGAGACTGGCCAGATGATTGGACAGACTCCATTTTCGTACCCATACCAAAGAAGGGAGATGCCAGGCAATGCACAAATTACAGAACAGTGGCCTTGGTCGCACACGCAAGTAAAATTATCTTGAGGATTATTCTAGAAAGAATGAGGAATCAGACGGAGTCAGAAGTAGCGAACGAACAGGCGGGTTTTAGGAGAGCTAGAGGAACAAGAGACCAGATAACGAACTTGAGAATTATTATGCAAAAAGCCAACGAACATCAACAGCCCCTTTTCATCTGCTTTGTCGACTTTAAAAAAGCGTTTGACTCAATAGCTCATGAAACACTATGGACGGCAATGATAGAAATGGGGTTCCCAGGACACATAATAAATTTGATAACAAAACTGTACAAAAAACAAAAAGCAAAAGTCAAGGTAGCAGGAACATTATCTACAGAGTTTAGAGTCAGAAGAGGGGTGAGACAAGGATGTGTCCTGTCTCCAAGTTTTTTTAACATTCTGGCGGAGAAGGTGATGAGAGAAACCTTAGAGGGATACGACGGAGGAGTGAAGATAGGGGGAAGGCGGTTGACGAATTTGAGGTACGCGGATGACATAATACTAATAACAAGCTCGGAGAAGGAACTACAAATACTGGTGGAGAGATTGGACAGGACGGGGAGAAAATATGGAATGCAGATTAATACGGATAAGACAAAGGTCATGACAACGACAGAGACCATATGCCAAATTAAGATCAACCAAGAAAATCTGGAACAAGTGGACAGTTACATGTACTTGGGTTCGAAAATCGATAGAGACAGCGACTGCGGGAGAGAGATCAGGGTACGATTGGCAAAGGGATATGCTGTAGCTACAGACCTCAAAAAGATATGGAAAAGTCATGACATAACAAATGCAACAAAGATAAAGCTCTTGAGAACACTGGTATGGCCGGTGGCCTTATACGGCTGTGAGAGCTGGACACTGAGGAAGGAGGAGGAGAGGAGAATAGAAGCGTTTGAGATGAAATGTCTAAGGATGATCATGCAAATTTCGTGGATGGAAAAACGGACAAATGAATGGGTGCTGGAGGCTGCGGCCGTGGAGAGGAATTTGCTAAGAACAGTAAAAGAAAGGAAAATGATCTATTTTGGACATATCATGAGAAGGGAGGGAACATGTATAGAGAAGGAGATCATACAGGGCACGATTCCAGGGGATCGAAAAAGGGGAAGACCGAGGACGAACTGGCTGGATAACATAAAGGAATGGACTTGGTTGACACTGGAGGAAATGCTAAGGTTGACGGAGGACAGGAAGCGTTGGAGGAACATCGTGCATGATGCGGCCGACTCTCGAATCGAGGATGGCTAGGAACAGAACAGAACAGACATCTTGTGAATGTCCTTCGTATAATAGTGGACGACAATAACCATCTGACGATTCAAAGCGCATGGTGATTATTTATAGCTGGAGATGAAAGCGTTTAAAAGGTGTCTAAGTGGTCTTTGCAATGAAAGGCTTATTGGACAGTTTTCGAAGGACTTGGGTCGTTATATATCATCTAAATATTTCTGTTGCCGATGAAAAGATGGGAAGAAGCGAGCGCAGTATAAATGCCCAGCGGATCGACGATAATACGGAATTTTTAAGAGCAAGATATGGTGTAAATTCCTCATCTCTTATTCGGAAATAAACTTAGAAAATGTCATTAAGCCTGCAGTTTAATGTTACATAAACAACAATGTTATGGGTAAGGTAGAGACGAGAGATAAACAGACAAAGATGCAGGGTGTGCTACAGAGGCGGGCTCATAGACGGACACTATTTCGCGAGGTTTGCTAATAGTTATGATTCAAAAGCGTCATTAAAATTCATAAAGAATTCTCGCTCTTTTTTATATTTTCTATACAAGTTCTACACAAATGGTTTCTGTATAGCGCAGGCTTGTTGTCAAGATCTTAAACCTCAAGACCAAGAGCAAGACCAAGACCTTGAACCTCAAGACCAAGACCAAGACCAAGACCTTGAACCTCAAGACCAAGACCAAGACCTTGAACCTTAAGACTAAGATCAAGACCAAGACCAAGACCTTGAACCTCAAAACCAAGACCAAGACCAAGACCAAGACCCAAAAAATTAACAGTCATATTCAGACTTCTATTCCTTAATAAAAAATTGTCCAGTCGGACTATTCGTTATTTTAATAAAACGTGAGGCTTTTATTTTATTCAAGCAAAACAACTTTAAATGCAGACTGCAGAGAATTCCGAATTCGTATTTACAAAAGTCCTTCATGCGAAATGTTAGTCCAAATGCCTGTTGAATTTTATAAAAACCAATTTGCTCAGAATTTTCTGACCAAGACGTGACCTGTGGGGCCTCACAAAAATTCTGCCATGTGAAAAAATACGGTCTACAAGTGCTGAAATCGCTAGCACACAAAGCAGCTTTTCAATCGATGGAGCAATTAAATGACCAACTGACCGATTGGGTGATTAACTGATTGTCTGATCGACCCATTTATTGATTCATTGATCAATCAATGACGTCGTTGAAGCTGATGCTTTTGCATTGCGTCTCAGGGCCATCAGGGCCATCTAACCTTCTGTCTTCACCACCATAGTTCACGCATTTGTCTGCTCACGCTTGGACTACTGCAACTCGCTTCTCATGGGTCTTTCCAAGCAGCATCTCTCCCCCTTCAATCTGTTCTAAAATGCTTCTTCTAGGCTCATCGCTCGACTCCTCGATTTGCCCATATTTCTACTTACATGCTTGATGTCCTTCACTGGCTCCCTATTGCTGCGCGCATCCGTTATAAGATCCTCTTCCTTGTCTCTAAATTTCAGCAGCGTATACTGCTCCGAAATATCTCTTGAACTATCTGCGAAAACAGCTATCTGCATCTTCTTCTCGCTCATTGCGCTCTGTAAATCGGCTTGATCTTTTTGTTCCCAGGACTAAAACTGCCTTGGCCCAGCACCTGGCGTTTGCTGTAGTGGGTGCCACGTTGGTTGGGAGGCTCTACGTGTGTTCGTGGGTCAGCCACTTACATGTCTTTTAGTTTACTGTACAATGTGTACATACCTTAACCTTTGCTTAATGATGTAAATCTAGCTATTAATGACATTTAACCTCTTAGGTCACCGCAGAGAGCACCTCTGCTTTGTTTTGGTCTAGAGCGACCCTGTGTCCAATTACACTTACAATCACGCAATCAGTTATCATCACAAGTAATGTTGTTTATTGTTTGATTTGCATACAATGACCCAGCGGGCGACGATAAAACGGAATTTTTAAGAGCAAGATAAGGCGAGAATTCCTCAACTGTTATTCCGAAATAAACTTAGAAAACTGGCATCAAGCCTGCAGTTTATGCATAAACAATAATGTTATGGGTAAGGTAGAGACGAGAGACGAACAGACAAAGGTGCAAAGTGAGTTACAGAGGCGAACAAATAGACAGACAGTATTTTTGTCATCACAATGCGTCGCTATACAGAAAATTACCTATAGGGTTTCCGTCAATAACATTAATACATGAAATCCACTGCTCCACTTAGACACCTTTAAAATGTTGGCACACTATCCTGCATATCCACCAGTCTCATTCAGTCTCTAGTATTCCAACGTGTGCACAATCCCCAATTTCAACGTAACTGACATCCACAAGATGTCGCTAAACACCAAACACTGCAAATTAAAATCCACGATTGCAGTTAGACATCCCCTTGAAAACGCAGAGGGCTTCGAGGCTATCACCACAAAATTACTTCCGCCTATATAGTCTCGCACTCAATTATGTTTTGAGGGATTGTCTTTTATTTGCGATCACCTCGCAATGGGATTTGATCACTCAAGCGGTAATATCGTCATAATGAACACGGTCTTTGCAAATGTACGGTTTAGTGCGCAGTTTTCGAAGGACCTGGATCGGAGGATTAGAATTAAGACAGTCACTAAGTCAAGTCTCGCGGTAAACAAAGACGTGAGCAGCGAAGAGAAAGTGGTCTGCTATCGTTATATGTCATCTAAATATTCTCTGCTGCCGCGAAGCGAGCGCACTTTGAACACCAAGGAGGTCGACAGTGAAAAGGAATTTTTCAGAGCAAGATAAGGCGAAAATTCCTCAACTGTTATTCAGAAATAAATTTAGAAAAATGTCATTAAGTCTGCAGTTTATACATAAACAACAATGTTATGGGTAAGGTGGAGACGAGAGAGGAACAGACAAAGGTGCAAAGTGAGTTACAGAGGCGAACAAATAGACAGACAGTATTTCGCGGGAGTTGATTCAAAAGTGTCATTAAAATGCATAAAAAATTCTCATTTTCTTTTGTGTTTTCTATACAAGTTCTACACAAACAGACAGACAGATAGTTCCTCTATATGGCGACGCGTTGTGATAACAAGGACGAGTCAACAAACGAGATTGCCGTCGTCCTCCTTCTTTATCCAGCTTCGGACTGGCACCACCCGAAAACACTATGGAGTTTATAGAGGAGCATTTACTGTATAGAATGTCACCTCAGCCGATGTTGTCCTTCATATTGTGGACGATGATTACTCTCTGCACTGTACAGCAACTGAACCTAACGTTTGATGTTGTTGTTGTTTATTGGAATTTTGGGAGCACTCATGACTAAGATGATGGCCCCCTTACGCAGTATACAACTATAGTCTACATGTTGTTAAAATAGTGTCTGTCTCTGAGAACATATGTACAAAAGTTTTTTCTGCTTTTAGTTAATATATTCGATGATTCCACTGTCTTAGAGCTGCTCTCGGGGGTTGCTGCGAGCCGGCTACCCGACCCTAGTCCCTGCCATTGCAGGATGAGGGAGGTAGGATTTATCCAGTGCTCCAGACCAGCTTTAGGAAGTTTACTCTTCCTCCCCAGTTCAGCTGTTTTGTTGGAGAGTCTCTTTGATGTTTCAGGCTGCTTCCAACTGTAGATGTCATCGAGTTTCTGTTTCGCTCTTTGCGGCGTTGTCTTTTCATATTCTTTTCTGAAAGATCAAGTGGTGAAACTTTTTGCAGTATCATCTTATCATTAAACAACATTTATACGTCTATAGTAATCTATTTGTTTTATTTATTATGGAGTGTAGTGCGTTGTCATATGATCTATTGGATAGAAGTTCTTGAACTGTTTTTGGTTTAAAATTGCCACCAGTATTCTTTACCATTTGTGCTGTTAAGTTATAGTGCTTGCATTCGAATAGAAAGTGTGTTATCGTTTCCTGAGTGTTGCAGTGGTCACATTTTCCGGTTGGATGTTGACCTATTTTAAAAAGATAATGGTTTAGTCTACAGTGTCCTAGCCTTAGTCTGGTAATTAGTCTTTCTTTACCCCGTTTATTCACATTGAGCTTTATTTTATTACTTACAGTTGGCTCCAAAGTTTTATAATGCAATCCTGTTGTCTGGCTATCATATTCTTTCTGCCATAGTGCTATGATATATTTATCTATGTCATTATATGCGTCTTTTAATTCGTTACTTACTTCAAGGTCGATAGTGGGGTGTGCGGTTGCTTCCTTACATAATGCGTCAGCTTTCTCATTCCCTGCTATACCCACGTGGCTTGGTATCCATGCAAAGGTAACTGGGCAGTTTTGAGGTTGCAGAATTTTTAATAATTTCATAATTTTAAGGACCAGGTTCGGCTTGGAGTCCGATGTTCGAGCCTGAATGGCTTCGACGCTGCTTAAGGAGTCAGTAAAGATTACAACTGGTTCACTAATCCGGCTAGAGATTAGCCAATTTAAAGCTTGTTCTATTGCTACTAATTCTGCAGTGAAAACTGACGAATGATTGGTTATTCTGAGCTTTTCCACTTTTAGTTCAGGGATATAGTAAGCCGATCCCACTTGGCCCTTCTCGGTTTTAGAGCCATCCGTGAATATCTTCCTTACGTTTTTATACTTTTCCATGAATTCAAGAGCATAACATTTTATTATCTCTGGGTTATCTTTCTTACTTATAACCTCTCTAAGTTCCATATCGGTGTCTGCGTGGGGGAAGTGCCAGGGCGGTGTGTCAGAGATAATTTGCCCTTCTATTTCATTTTCAAGGGTCCCCAGATATTCCTTAACAATTGTGCTCATTGGTTCGGCTCCTAATTTGAAATTTCCGTACTGAGTTTCCCATGAATCTGCTATAATTGATTTAGCTGGATTGTTTTTTGATGTCTGTAGTTTAGTGACGTATTGTAGCTGCAGTTTATGCCTCCTTAAGGAAAGAGGCATCTCACCGCATTCTTGTTGGAGGGCATGGATTGGGGTGGATTTCATTGCTCCACAGCAGATTCGGAGACAGGTTGATTGGATAATGTCAAGTTGCTTTAGAAGTCGTTTGCTCGCTGTATACAGAACCTGACACCCATAATCTAGTCTAGACCTGATAAGAGTTCTGTAGATTGTTAATAGAGATCTTTTGCTGGCACCCCATTTCTGGCCTGTAAGACTCCTTAACAAATTTATTTTGCATTTACTTCTATTTACTAAGTGTTGAATATGTTCTTTCCAAGTCAGTCTGGGATCAAAAATTAATCCAAGGAATTTAACCTTATCCACAATTTGAACAATTTTATCGTTAATTTTTATATTTAAATTAGAATACTTTGCTACACTTTTTCTTGTGAATATCATTAAGACAGTTTTATCTTCATTTATTTTAAAACCCCATTTATTACACCACTTATTGATTGCATTGATTTGCTTCTGTAGCTCACTGAATATAAAAGTGAGATTTCTTCCTGATCTCCATACAGCACTGTCATCTGCATATAACGAACACATCGTTTTGTCATCATTGCCATGGCAGCAGATGGTATATCATTGATCATCAACAGAAATAAAATAGGCGATATAACGCTGCCTTGTGGTGTACCATTTTGTAGTAGAAATTTATCTGATAGCGTGTTGCCTAATTTCACTCTTAAACTGCGATCTGTTAAGAAATCATTTATCCAGTTATAAATATTTCCTGTTATTCCCATATTTCTTAGCTTGAATAGAAGTCCGTCTTTCCACAGCATATCATACGCTCTGCTGAAATCTATAAAAACTCCTACAGTGAAATCTTTATTGTTTATGGACTTATTTATACTATCATGTAGGCGACTCAATTGGTCTAAAGTAGATCGGGCTTTCCTATAACCAGATTGCGCTTTATTAAATAGATTATTTTTCTCTAAAAACCACACCAGTCGATTAGTTATCATCCGTTCCATTATTTTACATAGGACGGGGGTGAGAGATATGGGTCGGTATGACTGAGGTTTTGAAGCATCAGTTCCTGGCTTTATGATTGGGAGTACTATAGCTTCTTTCCATTCAGAGATGATTTGACCGCTAAGCCACAGTGTATTATAAAAATCCAATAATATTTCTAAACTAGACTTCGGGAGGTGTTTTATCATTTCATAGGAGATGTTATCACCACCGGGGGAAGAGTTCTTTTTGCTTTGCCTAATTGCTGCTTGAAGCTCTTGCATGTTAAAGATTTCATTAATTTCACTAGGTGCTTCCGAGTTGGGCATCGATTTACATTTCCATTTTAATTCCATTGCTGCCTTTCTTTGGCGGAAGCTTGTGGGATAATTTTCATCGCTACTCGTTTTCGCTAGAACTTTACCTATGAGATTTGCTTTGTCTAAGGAGGTTTCAATTATTTCATCATTTTCGGTTAAGTTTGGTATGCCAGAGCGTGAATTTGTTCCAGACATCCTTTTGGCCATTTTCCATACGGATGACAATTTAGAGTCATTCGTTAAAGTGTCACAGTAGCCCTCCCAGTAATCTTTTTGAGCTTGCTTGATGACTCTTTGAGCCTTACCTTTCATTTCTCGGTATTTTGCTTGATCGCTTAAATCTTTTGTTTTAAGCATTACCTTTTCTGCTGATTTTCTATTATCTACTGCCTCTTTACATTCTTTGGTCCAGTAAGGAACTGGTTTTGTTCTAAAGCTGCAGCGAGTTTTAGGGATGCTCGAGTCTGCGGCTGTATGTATTGAGCTGATTAAGTTGTCATAATATACTTCTAAGTTTTCATTTACTATGCTTTCTAAAGACAATGATTTACAATAGGATTTAAATTTATTCCAATCTGCCTTTTTGAAAGTATACTTAGAGACATCGATTTCTTCTTTCACCGGAGGTTCGTCTATACTAATTAAGATAGGATAGTGGTCACTCCCCAGAGAGTTAGACGAAACACTCCAATTGCACTTCAAACGCGTATGGCGATTATTTATAGCTGGAAATAGAAGCGTTTACAAGGTGTCTAAGCGAAGCAGTGCAGTTCATGTATTAATGTCCATTATACTAACGAAATCTTGTGGCTACGAGGGTCGTGGACGACAACCTTATGGCGACTCGAAGCAATTATTGACTGAACGACGTGTAAATATGCAGCTCAGAATTGCAGCGTTTTAAATGGGCAACTGCAATCGTGGATTTTATTTTTGCATTGTTTCGTGTATGGCGACATCTTGTGGATGTCAGTTGCGTTGAAATCGGGAACCATGCATCGAAATCTGTATTTAGAAAGAACCAGTTGATTTAACGATTGAACGCGACTGGTGAATATGTATCAAAGAATGGCTTCATTTAAAAGGTGTCTAAATTGGAGCAATAGACTTTTTGTATTAAAGTCCATTGTAACACTATTGATATATTGTGACTGCGAGGGTCGTTGACGGAACCCTAGAGTAATTTTCTGTAGAGCTACGCTTTGTGATATAATTATATATTCGTTTATTCAAAAGCCAAATGACAGACCGCATTAAGGTACATATACAAGTCAAGTAACAACAATGCCAAACAATAATAAAGTTAACAATCAAGCAAGATACGAGAAATAAAATTTCTATTATCTTTAGTAGGAAGTGAAAAGTTGTGTGATGACAAAGACAAGTTAACAAACAGGAATTACCGTCGCCGTACTATTTATCCAGTCTTTGGACTGGCGCCACCAGAAGACAGCATGAAGTTTATGTTGAAGAATTTAGTGTACAGCGACATCTTATGAATGTGATCTCAGTTGACGTGGAACTTATGGACTCAGTCATCTGACGATCAAATGCATATGGTGAGTATTTATATCTGCCAATTGAAGCGTTTTAAAGGTGTCTAATCAGAGCCGTAGATTCAATGTATTAATTTCCATAGTATTAACCCTCAGGCTACCAAAGTTTTTTGGCGACATCGACTACCAAGGGGGGGGGGTGGTGGTAGACAGAGACTATTTCGCGAGGGTTGTTGATTTTTATGATTCAAAACCGTCATTAAAATGCATAAAGAATTCTCATTCTCTTTATATCTATACAAGTTCTACACAAACAAACAGGCAGATAGTTTCTTTTTAGCGACGCGCTTTGATAACAAAGACGACTTAACCAACGAGATTACCATCGCCCTCCTTTATCCAGCTTCTGACTGGCACCACCCGAAGACACCATGGAATTTATATAGGAGCATTTAGTGTATAGCGACATCTGGTTAATGTCAGCTCAGTCGATGTTGTCCTTCGCATTGTGGACACTGATGACTCGCCAATACAACTTGATCTGACGATTGAACGCGGATGTCGAATATTTATAGCTGAAAAATAGCAACTTTTAAAGGTGTCTAAGTGAAGCAGTGGATTTCATGTATTAATGTCAATTGTACTAACAACATTTTGCGACTCCGCGAGTTGTTGACCTACACAAATAGACAGACAGTTTCTGTTTTGCGGCGCGTTGTGATGACAAAGAAGAGTTAGCAAACAAGATTACTGTCGCCATTCTCCTTTATCCAGCTTCCGACTGGCACCACTCAAAGATAGAGTGAAGTTTAGATAATGATGGCCATCATACCAATTAAATCTGATTGTTCAACGCGGATGCCGGTAATTTATAGTGGAAAAATAAAAGCGTTTAAAAGGTATCTAAAAATACAGTGAATTTCATGTATTAATGTCCATTATACTAACGACATCTTGTGACTGCGAGGGTCGTTGACGGAAACCTTATTGTATTGTATTGCACCTAGAAATTTAGAAAGCGCCTCTCGTAGAATAACTTTTCAGAGGCGCTCTCTGCACTGAAGCCCCGAGAAAACAGAAATGCCTTTAGGGATCGCGAGACCGAAGAGGAAAAGCCAGTCATTAGTTTGGCCTTGAGCAGAGGGGGAAGGTCATTCCAGATCATGGGACCCACTACAGGAAACACCCGGTTTTGGGCCAAGGCAGTTTTAGCTCTGGGAACAAAAAGATCAAGCCGATTCAAAAATGGCGACTTGAAGCAATTGATTAAACGATAGGTTAATTATGTAGCCGAGAGTTGCAGCGTTTTAACGGGGATGTATATTGTCTAACTGCAATCATGATTTTATTTTTGCAGTGTTTAGTGTTTAGCGACATTTTGTGGATGTCAGTTACGTTGAAATTGGGGACCATGCAAAATTTGGACATGATGAGTAGACCAGCGATTGAACGCGACTGGTGAATATGTATCTGAGAATGGCTAAGTTTTAAAGGTGTCTAAGAGGAGCAGTGGATTTCATGTATTAATATCCATTGTATTAACGACATCTTGTGACTGCCAGAGTCGTTGACGGAAACTCTATGATAATTTCTGTAAATCGACGCTTTGTGATGACAAAAACAAGTGCAGTAAAATGAAGTTATATCATGTGTAAGACACCATTTAAAGGTGTCAAAACTGAACTTTACAATGTCATTAGTGCTCATTCAATCAATCAATCAATTTTCGTTTATTGCATTAATTTCCGTTGACACAAACGCAACGGGATCACACAGGCTTTAAAAACATTGACAGAAAATGCGGTTAAATCAGATCTCAATTAGCTTTCAGTGACTAGTTAATAAATGTAACATTGTGTAACAACATAATTATCTTGTCTTACAGTTAATAATGTCCATTATACAGGAACTGTGATAAGACATTCTTAACAGTATTTTACAACAATTATCATAAAACATGAATTTTAGATGTTCAAAAGATTTTTGATGAACATTCTCAATGCACATGGTATTCTTCATCTATAGATATGAGTCAGTAAAATAATTTCATTGCAAGTTAAAAGACAAGTAATTTTGTAATTCATGAGATCCTTATTCTACTTCTGTATTTTCAAGAGTTATCAATCAATACAATTAAACAGTAAAAAAAGAAGTAAATTGCGGCAACTAAATGACATTTCTTTAACATGTGATACAGACTTCATAACAAGAGAACCGATATATCAATCGAGACTCTCAATCTCTCACTTTAATCTTCAAATTATTAATATTTGTCATACATGTAATAATTATGATACTAGGTTCTAATTTAGTGGCAATTTTAATATAAGTTATTAATTAATACAATCAAGCAATTGTGGATAATTTAGAATGTTTACAACCATAACACGAGATTCTTATTCCACTCTTCAATTTGACATAGCAATCAGATGATATAATTGAACCATATTTAGCTAGCGTTTGAATACGACAGTTGGATATGCATCGCGAAATGGCTTCATATAAAAGGTGTCTAAACTGGAGCAATGGATTTCATGTATTGTATGTACATTGTATTAACGACATCTAGTGACTGCTAGGGTCGTTGACGGAACCCCAGGGTAATTTTCTGTAGAGCGACGCGTTGTTATGACAAAGAAAAGTTAGCAAACAGAATTGCCGTCGCCCTCCTCCTTTATCCAATCTTGAGACTGGCACCGCCAGAAGACAGCATGAAGTTTATGTAATACCATTTAGTGTATAGCGACATCTTATGAATGTCAGCTCAATCTACGTCTAATTTATCTTCCATGTACATTACTCCCAAGGCACACCTGATGATTAAACGCGGATGGCGATTATTTATAATTGCGCATAAAAGCATTTTAAAGGTGTCTAAGCGGAGCAGTTGAATTCTTGTAGTAATGTTTATTGTACTAACGACATCTTGTTATGCGAGGCTCATTGGCGGCAACCTTACGGGCATTCGAAGCAATTGCTATCCAAGTGATTATTAACAATAGTTATGTAGTTATGTAGATATGTAGGTAACTGAGATTTACTGCGTTTCAAAGGGGCGTTAACTTCAGCCGCGGATTTTATGTAGCAATGTTTAGTGCATTGCGACGTCCACTGGAGGTCAGATACGTTGAAGTTGACCGTACGCTGATTTCAAAGGTATGTCTAGTGATTGAACGCGACTTATCTTATCTTATCTTATCTTATCTTATATGATTATTTGTAAAGCGCCTCTCACAGCATAGACTATTCAGAGGCGCTCCCAGCGTGTCAGCCCCGAGGGAAAAGAAAGGTCTTTAGGCAGCGGAGAGAAGAAGGCGAGATCCCAAGCAATATCTTGCTACGGAGAGAGGGGGGCAGGTCATTCCAAAGGGAAGGGCCAAGGATGGCAAAAGCACGATGCTGAGCCATCGAAGTCCTTGCGCGAGGGACAAGCAGATCAAAGCGGTCAGCAGACCGAAGAGGGCGGGAAGACAGAGCAGATAGAGGTTTGCGCATTAGGTCACAGAGGTATTTAGGAGCTTTTCCCAGTTGAGTCCTAGAGACCAGGAGAAGAACCTTGTATTGGATGCGGGAAGGAACAGGAAGCCAGTGAAGTACATCAGTCATAAAGGTAGTTATGTGAGAGAAGCGAGGAAAACGGGCAATGAGCCTGGCAGCCGCATTCAGAACAGACTGCAGAGATGAAAGGCGCGCTTTAGGGAGCCCAGCAAACAATGAATTGCAATAGTCAATGCGGCAGCAAATGAAGGCATGGACCATAGTAGTGAACACTGAAGGAGAAACTGATCTTCTTACAGCCCTCAAACGCCTCAGATGATAGAAACAGGAACGTGTCAGGTGGGAGAGGTGTTCAGAAAACGAGAGGGTACTATCAAGGGTGACACCCAAATCCCGAACACTGGATGAAAATGAAAAAGCAGGGTATATTGACGACAGAAGTGGGATATCAAGTTTAGAAAGTTGCTGTTTAGTGCCAAACCAGATCAGTTGGGTCTTAGAAGAGTTAAGGTTAAGTCGATTTGATGACATCCAAGAGTGGAGATCATGTGACACGGAATGAATGGATCCAACAAGGGAGATCTGCTGAGAGGATGGGCCTTGGACAAAGATCTGAACGTCATCTGCATAAAGGTGACCAGAGGTAAAGTGTTTAGTAAATATAGAAGGTATGTCAGCTGTGTAGAGTAAGTACAGAATGGGGCCAAGGACAGAACCCTGAGGGACACCATACTCAACTCTAACCCAGGCAGTTCTGGAGTCACCAAGGACAATCCTCTGAGTACGGTCAGAGAGGTAAGATTTGAACCAAAGAAGAGGGAGACCACTGAGACCACAAGATAGTTCAAGACGTCGAAGTAGGATTTCATGGTCAACCATGTCGAAGGCCGAGGAAACATCAAAGAGCGCTAGAAGCGTCAAATGAGACCTGTCAATGGCAGTATAAATGTCCGAGAGAAGGGAGAGGAGGGCAGTTTCCGTAGAATGGTGACCTCTAAACCCTGATTGACTAGAAGGGAGGAGTCCAGACTGTTCAAGATAGGGCAGAAGTTGAAGCGAGACAAGTCTCTCAAGAGTTTTAGAGAGAAAAGAAAGGTTAGAAATAGGACGATAGTTAGAACATACTTGTGAGTCAAGATTAGGTTTTTTGAGGGAAGGGAAGACAATAGCTTGCTTCTGAGATGGAGGGAGATGGCCCTCTGCTAGAGACCTATTGAACAAATATATCAAAAATGGGACAACATCATCCAAAACATTAGTAAGAATAAACGGAGGAAGCGGGTCCAGTTCACAAGATTTCTGGTTTGAAGAGCTCAGAACACGTCGAAGATCAGCCTCAAGGATGGGACGAAAGTCACCAAACTTGAAGTCCGTGCGTGTGAATTCAGGTGGAGGCGAGTCGGCGGTTGAAGCACGTAAGCCGGCAATCTTTTCTGTCATCATTCTGAGGAAATCATTGGCCGAAAATGCAGGAGAGGAAGACGAACGGGAGGCTCGGCCCAGGAGTCCCGAGATGGAAGACCAGAGACGTTTTGGGTTCTTTTCATCTCGAACGACGAGTCTCTCCCAAAATTCAGCCTCCTTGCGGTGATATAGACGATGGAGCGATCGGAGTTGAGTCACCCACGTCAGGTGGTCGGCCGGATCTTTCGAGCGACGGTAGCGTCTTTCAAGACAGCGTGTACGTCGACGATACTGGCGGCACTCGCTGTCAAACCACACAGCAAGTGGTCGCATGCGCATTTTGACCCTCCGCTGAGGTAGTAATTTATCCAGTATTTCGTTCATGGTGGTGGAGTAAAGGTCAAACAGGTCAGCCACCGACAAGACATCCAGTGAAGAGGAGTCAGAAGTAAGTTTTGAGCAGCGAAGAGCATCACGGAATACTTTATAGTCGAGGGTCTTCCAGCCACGCACCATACGAATGGTGAATATATAGAGAAGAATTGCTGCATTTTAAAGGTGTGTATTTGGAGCAGTGGATTTCGTGTAAATTAAATAATGCTTATTGTATACTGACGACATCTCGTGACTGCGAGGGTCGTTTTCAGCAACCATACGGTGATTTTCTGTATAGCGACGCTTTGTGATGACAAAGACGAGTTAACAAACAGGACTACCGTCGCCCTCCTCCTTTATCCAGTCTTCGGACTGGCGCTACCCGATGACAGCAAGTTGTTTATGTAAAAGCATTTAGTGTATCGCGACATCTTGTGAATGTCACATCAGTTGACTTCTACGTTATCCTTCGGCCATGGAATACTTGACGATTGAACGCTGATGGCGATTATTTATATCTGCGAATAGAAGTATTTTAAAGGTATCTAAGCGGAGCAGTGGATTTCATGTATTAAATTACCTTGGTATTAACGACACAACATTAATATCGACGCCCTACAGCGATAATATATAGGGGCTGTATAAATCGTCGAATGAGATGAAGAAGTAATGAGATGACGAAAGGAGGAGATGAATGAAGCAGGCGTTTGGTTCCCTCTGCGTCGAAGGTCATTCGCAAGGTCGCGCTGTCCAGTTGATGGTCAATCGGTGGATGGTCAGTGGGCGGATGGGGGAATACGAAGCCGCCTCTGATCCGGACGTTATGTAGTTATGTAGATATGTAGGTAACTGAGATTTACTGCGTTTCAAAGGGGCGTTAACTTCAGCCGCGGATTTTATGTAGCAATGTTTAGTGCATTGCGACGTCCACTGGAGGTCAGATACGTTGAAGTTGACCGTACGCTGATTTCAAAGGTATGTCTAGTGATTGAACGCGACTGGTGAATATATAGAGAAGAATTGCTGCATTTTAAAGGTGTGTATTTGGAGCAGTGGATTTCGTGTAAATTAAATAATGCTTATTGTATACTGACGACATCTCGTGACTGCGAGGGTCGTTGACGGCAAGCATACGGTGATTTTTCTGTATAGCGGCGCTTTGTGATGACAAAGACAAATTAACAGACGTCACCCTCCTCCTTTATCCAGTCTTCAGTCTGGCACCACCCGATGACAGCAAGTTGTTTATGTAAAAGCATTTAGTGTATAGCGACATCTTGTGAATGTCAACTCAGTTGACGTCTATATTGTCTTTCCTTCTTTGGTAACGACGCATCTGACGATTGATCGCTGAGGGCGATTATTTATATCTGTGAATGGAAGCGTGTTAAAGGTGTCTAACTGGAGCAGTAGATTTAATGTATCATTGTCCATAGTATTAACGACACAACGTTATTATCGACGCCCTACGGCTATAATATATATGCGCTATATAAACCGTCGAATGACATGAATAAGTAATGAGATGATGGATGGAAGAGATGAATGATGCAGGCGTTTGGTTCCCTCGCGTCTAAGGTCATTCTCAAGGTCATGCTGTCCAGTTGATGGTCAATCGGTGAATGGTCAGTGGGCGAATGTGGAGGGGAAGTACGATGGACGGTAGCAGCTGCCTGAGCCAGACGCACATGAGGGCGTCATTTGGCATCTAAGGGGGGCATTTGTCATCTAAGGGAGGCACTTGGCATCTAAGGGAGGCATTTGGCATCTAAGAGAGGCATTTGTCACCTAAGGGAGGCATTTGGCATCTAAGAGAGGCATCTGGCATCTAAGGGAGGCATTTGTCATCTAAGGGAGGCATTTGGCATCTAAGGGAGGCACTTGGCATCTATGGGAGGCATTTGTCATCTGAGGGAGGCATTTGGCATCTAAGAGAGGAATTTGTCATCTAGGGGAGGCATTTGGCATCTAAGGGAGGCATTTGGCATCTAAGGGAGGCATTTGTCATATAAGGGAGGCATTTGGCATCTAAGGGAGGCATTTGTCATATAAGGGAGGCATTTGGCATCGATAAATTCATTCTTCTGCGGAAAACAGACACAGGACATAAATAACCAATCATTCGATCGATGAATCGATCAACCTTTCATTCGTTCATTCAATTATACACTTATTCGTTCGTTCGTTCGTTAATCGTTTATATATTCAATCAATCATTCAATCGGTTCGTCGATTAATCAATCAATCGATCAATAAATCAATCCATCGTTCAATCAATCAATCAATTGATTTGTCAATCGAAAACTCAATCAAACTGGCAATCACTCAGTAATCGATCAATTGATGGAACAATCAACGACTGACCGATTGACTGATATCCGAAATCTCCCATCATGTCAATCTGGTCAGCCTTACTTGACGGAGGATTCTGTGCGTGCGTGCGAGCGTGTGTCCAAACTCCAGATTTCTGAAGCGCTACTCTAAAGTTAAGCGTTGGGTGCCAATTTATTCACGAGTGAGAAGGGTTACGGAGATGTCGAGGGAAGTTGTGTGTGTATGCGTGTAAGAGAAACAGAGTGAGAGAGTGGGAAGATTATTTATCAAAATCGGATTGGAGTCCCAAATACACGGAGAAGATTGGGCAATGGAACACTGTTCGGACAGTTTGAGTTATATTTGGAAGTCCGGGACATTAACCTGTTCATCTTAGCACCTGGAAAATTGTTATCTAAATTAACTCGATCAAAAGATGATACTTTCTGTTGAAAATTGACTTTAATGTCCCTACTAACACATTCTACAACCTACTTGTCTCCCACCACTTAAAGAACGTTAAGACCAACGAGGATCACGCAGGTTTCGGCTACACCGATTGACAATATCTTCACAAAATGATGTACTTTCGGATCATCTATACTCTCCCATAATTACTGAAGACTTGTCTGATCACCTGCCCATCTACGCGATAAACAAAACTCCGAGGCAATATTGCTGAATAAATTCCAGCCAAAGTGAAAAGAATTGTTACTGATTTTGCAATAAGTACATTTAACAGCCGATTAAACGATACAACCTGGTCAGAGGTCTGTGAAACATGTGATCCGGGAGATGAAAATCTTGTCTACAAAGTATTCATAGAAAAGATACAAAATACTATGAGCAGCCTTTTGAAGAAAGCAGTTTTTATGTCTGAAAATCGTAATGAAATTAAACAAGCCATGGAAGACAACGACAATATTGAAATCGATCGAAAAAAGAGAGAAATTTTGACTGAAATGAATTTAAAACGATTTGCAAAGAGGCTCAGAGGCAGTACTACGCACATAGGTGTTTGAAATGACCTGAATAAAACTTGGCGGGTAATCAAAACGCTTCTTCATGGTGTTGGGCAAATCATTTGGCTGCGAAAGTCGTTGACAGCAACCTTATGGCGACTCTAAGAAATTGATTAAACGATTGGTAAATATGTAGCTGAGAATGGCGGCTCTTCAAAGAATGCATGACTACAGTCGTGGATTATATTTTGCGTGGTTACGTGTTTTGCGACATCTCGTGGATGTCAGTTACGTTGACATCGGGGACTATAATTTTTATAATAATTATTGCACTATAAAGTACAAACTAGCTTATTTTTTTTTTTTTTTTTTAACCATCAGTTTAATGACATCTCATGACAACATCGGCCGCTGACGTCATATCAAACATCGTACATTTGCAATTTTAAAAACAGCATGCACATTTAAACTATACAGTTCGTTAACACGATTTTCTTTAAACTGTTTCGGTAGCTAACATATTTGAGTCTCGATTTCAGTTACTAGTAATATGTACAAGAACCATTTATGATTATGTTAAACATTTCTAACAGAAATTCAAGTAAACTGTATAAACGTTATTTAATATAATTATAGGTCTAGGCACAGACCATTAATAAACAAGAATTTTAGTTTGACGTATAGAAATACGTACATATATGGGCATATACATATACACGAATAGAAGGTTGCATATCTATTTATATGTGGCGTATACAGGAGCGTTTAAGATTATTTACAGCGATGTATTTCTTTCAGACAGTGTCACGCTCCCTAACTGTTCCCATCACTCTAACCGAATTTCTCCCACGTCCCTAAACAAGCGCGTGACTCTGCCTCTGTACAACTTTAAACACGATTTTCATTTGTACACAATCTAGTCAGCATAATGCCATTTTACAACATAAGGTCGTTCAAATGTAATAATCGAATGAGTGTCCTATAGCGCTATAGGCTATTGAATTTCTTAGCGTAGCCTGTAATAGGCCCTAATAGTGTTTTGTATGTATGTATGTATGTATGTAGCCTATGCTTGCATGCATGCATGCATGTATGTATGTATGTACGTTTGTATGTACAGCTTATGAATTCGCCTGCTGAATATATAGAGAGGAATCGCTACGTTTTAAAGGTGTTAAAGCTGGAGCAATGGATTTCATGTATTAATGTCCATTGTATTAGCGACATCTTGTGACTGCGAGGATAGTTGAAGGCAACCATACGGTGATTTTCTGCATAGCGACGCTTTGTGATGACAAAGACGAGTTAACAAACAGGATTACAGTCCTCCTCCTCCTCGTTTATCCAGTCTTCGGACTGGCACCAGCCGATGACAACAAGTTATTTAAGTAGCAGCACTTAGTGCAAAGCGACATCTTGTGAATGTCAATCTTGTCTTTCGTATTTTGGACGCACTGAACGTGAATGGTGATTATGGTATTTATATCCACAAATAGAAGCGTTCTAAAGGTGTCTAAGGAAGCAGTGGATTTCATGTATTAATGTCAACAGTATAAACGACACAGTATTATTACTGATAATTTATAGGCGCTGTATAAATCGTCGAATGACATGAATAAGTAATGAGATGACCTATGGACGAGATGAATGAAGCAGGCGTTTGGTTTCCTCTGCGTCGAAGGTCATTCTCAAGGTCACGCTGTCCAGTTGATGGTCAATCGGTGGATGGTCAGTGGGAGGATGTGGAGGAAAAATACGCAACCACCTCCGAGCCGGACTCAGATCAGGGCGTCATTTGGCATCTGAGGGAAGCATTTGGCTATAGCGCAGTATAATTCCCGATCTGTATTTATATTTGTACGTTCATTTAACTAAACGGCGTTTTTCTTTCCAACGGCGTCATTATTGCTCTGTAGGTTCTGTTTCTCGATTCCATCCATCCTTCCGCCTGGAAAAGGAGGAAGATGTCTCTCGATTCCATCTATCCTTCCGCCTGGAAAAGGAGGAAGATGTCTCTCGATTCCATCCATCCTTCCGCCTGGAAAAGGAGGAAGATGTCTCTCGATTGCATCTATATGTCTCTCGATTCCATCTATCCTTCCGCCTGGAAAGGAAGAAAATATTTCTTGTCTATCTGTATGTCTGTCTGTCTCTATGCCTATCTGTCTCTATGTCTGTCTCTCTATCTGTCTGTCTGTCTGTATGTATGTATGTCTGTTTATCTGTCTGTCCGTCTGTCTGTCCGTCCGTCCGTCTGTCTTTTTGTCTGTCTGTCTCATTTGGCAATTGAATGCGGAGTGATTGCTTTACTTTCGCTGTGCCAAGTTACCCGAATGGGATACGACAGACTATAAATGCCGGACGGTCGGCATTTGATCAGGGAAACTGGAAAAAGACGGAGGAAGGAGGAAGCGGAGGATGAGGCAGAGGATAAGTAGAAGGATGGTGATGAGATGGAGGAAGGTGTGTAGGAGGAGGAGGAGGTGGAAGAGGGAGTGGAATAGGAGGGGTGGTGGAGAAGAAGCAGACGGATTATGAGGAGGGGGAAGATGAGGACGAGGAGAGGACGAGGAGGACGAGGAGGAGCAGGTGGAAGAGGAGGAGGAGGAGTGTCGAGGAGGAAAATTAATGTCAATGTAACAGAACAGTCCTTAATTCGTTCATTCATTTTGAGAATTTATGTTACTCCTCTCCAAGTTGAACTCCCAGCCCAACCACCGGAAATGTTTTCAATTGTCTGTAGGAAGTGCGTTATTGCTAAGACGGAGTGCAGATCCAGAGGCAATCTCTTCCTGGTGGATGACCCATATTGATCCACAAACAGAAAAAGTGCGATAATGCATTGTCAAGGTATACAACCAGTTCACCCTGAGCAGTGGAACTTTGATTCAACCGGCCACCCAGAGAAGGTCGATCTCTCCGTGCTCTATAAGTTAAAACATGTGCTACCAGTTCGTAACCGTTATTCTAAACACCAAATTTCCAAAGCGCTACTCTATAGCTGAGCGCAAAGCACCAGCTTATTTGAGAATGCTACGTCATATCAGAGGGGTTGTCCAGAAATCGATGTCCTGTGGAGGTCAGAGTCCGGTTGCCAGAGAGACCAAAGAGAGGAGAAGGCAGAGCAGATTCTAAGGCGGGTTTCGTTGAAGACGAGAAAGATTGGAAGGCATGGCCTCATAGGATGGGATGGATGGTGGGTTATTTCTCGCAATCAGTCGCTAAGGAATTACCGACCAACCTAATGAGTTAGCGACTTACTTAGCGACTTAGTCGACCGGCCGTAGACGTGGAAACCAAAGCATATTTTCAAAGTTACGTTTGCTTTAAGAACAGAATTGAAAACAATTGCGTGTTTTCATGCAAAGTCCCAGAGTTCAGATACCACTCGGACAGTAGTAAGTAAATTATTGGTGACCTTACATCGACTGATAGTGAGTCCGTTAATCGTTTGCACTATCATGGCTCGTAAGTCGTAACTTATAAGCAAATGTTACTCCTGTCCTGCTGCAGACGTATTCGTAAGCGACAGTGTTGCTCTGTGGAGAGATGAACCAACGCGTTGTGTAAGCTCTTTTCATTTGCTGAGGACATTTGTCTAGATCCTGAGTGGAGAGTTGTAAATAAATAAACACACGAGATGTTAGTTTTTATTATTTGTTGATTCCCGAGATAAATGTAATCCATCGGAAACAGGAAATGTCAGGAACTGGTAACGCAAAGATCAAGCTCATGATTAGTATTGTTACTTGTTAGTATCAATATAATTATTTTAAATAAATGATAATATTATTGTTATTATTATTATTGTTATCATTATTATCATCGGCATCATCATCAGCGTTGGTTGGGGTCTCCACATGTGTGTGTGTGTGAGCCAGCCACTGACAAGTCTTTTAGTTAACTGTGAATACCTTTGTTAACTGATGTAAATCTAACTGTTAATGACGTTTAACATCATATAGGTCACCGCAAATAGGCTTTCTCTGCTTTGTTCTGGTCTAAAGCAACCCTGTGTCCAATCAGACTTACAATCACACTATCAATCACATCGTTATCATCACAAGTGATGTTGTTTATTGTTTGATTTGCATACAATGACTTACTGTAGCTTTTGTTTCTCGGCGATTTCATTAACGACGTTGATCTCAGGTCTGCTTATGTCATATGAATTTACTGAACACACAAAATTACTTGTATACCCATTTATATATATGGCAATACTCTCGAGATCTTGCGCAAATGCAAACGGCTTCGAGGTTAATTGTTAACACAGAATTATTTATGCCCATATATATAAAGTACTTTTGCCTATAAATGGTAATAGTCTCGCATTCAGTTTTGTTTTTTAAAGGGTTGTGTTTTATTTTGCGATCAACTCACAATGGGGTTTGATCACGCAGACGGTAATATCGTCATAATAAACACGGTTTTTGCAATGTACGGTTTAGTTGGCAGTTTTCGAAGGGCCTGGAAAGGAGGATTAGAATTAAGACAGTCACTAAGTCAAGTCTCGCGGTAAACAAAGACGTGAGCAGCGAAGAGAGAGAGACAGACAGACAGACAGAGACAGAGACACAGACAGAGAGATAGTGGTCTGCTATCGTTACATGTCATCTAAATATTTTCTGTTGCCGATGAAAAGATGGCAGGAAGCGAGCGCACTATGAACACCCAGTGGGTCGACCATAATATGGAATTTTTAAGAGTAAGATATGGTGAAAATTCTTCAACTGTCATTCACAAATAAACTTAGAAAAATGTCATTAAGTCTGGAGTTTATACATAAACAACAATGTTATGGGTAAGGTGGAGAAGAGAGAGGAACAGACAAAGGTGCAAAGTGAGTCACAGAGGCGGACAGATAGACAGACACTATTTCACGAGGGTTGTTGATTATTTATGATTCAAAAGCGTCATTAAAATGCAAAAAGAAATCTCACTTTTTTTATACAAGTTCTACACAAACAGACAGATAGTGATAGTTTCTGTATATCGCGACGCGTTGTGATAACAAAGTTGGCAAACAAGATTACCATCGCTCTCCTCTAGAGCTGTACCGATGCATCGGCAGCATTCATAATCGGGCCGATTATTAGAGGTATCGGCATAATTTGCATCGGCTAAAAATAATCGGCGCCGATGCAAATTACTTTATAATTAACTTTTTTTCACAATAATCGTTAAAAAAAGAAAAATTAGCATAAATATCTATGTTTTGTTTCTTATTATTGCTTTATATTTAGCACTGCACTACTTACTAGGCACCGTAGAAATCAAGGACCTATTTTACACAGGACTGGAAACTCCTTAATATATACAAAGTCCAGTGCGTAGTTTTGGGCGATAACAAAAAAAGCGGACTCATACGCGTTATCGGCTATTTCAATAATCGGCTATACGCGGTATCGGCATAATCGGCAAAAGGGTTATCGGTACACCTCTACTCTCCTCCTTTATCCAGCTTCGGACTGGCACCACTCGAAGACAGCATGAACTTTAAGTACTGACAACTATCATGCCATTAAAATCAAATCGTTCAACGCGGATGCCGAATATTTAAAGCTTGAAATAGAAGCGTTTAAAAGGTGTCTTAGCGGAGCATGCAGTGAATTTTTGTATCAATGTCTGTTGTCTTAAACGACATCTTGTTACTGCGAGGGTTACTGACGACAACCTTATTGCGATTCGAATATATTGGTTAAACGATTTGTTAAATATGTACACTCTTAAATTTGCCAAGTTATGTCAGCCGAATCCGCGGACAAAAGAACTAAAATTCATAGGTAAAAATTAGCTTCCTAAGCCTTGATCTGTTCCACGTAAATCTTCATGGTTATCCGAATGTAGGTAATTTGCCGTAAAATACGAAGCCTATTCTTCTTTGAATGCTGCTGGTGATTTGAATTAGCACGCCTGTGGTTCACCTATAGAAATTGCCTTATATAGGTTGGCGCATACAGACAGCGGCTGCGATAGTTCGCTTATTTCAAGTCAATGCTTCCGAGCGGCGAATACGCACACGTACGTTGATGATCATAATGCTCAGTTCAACCAACTTAGCGCGACTGTCAGACCTGGTCTGCGCGCTGTAGCTACAACTTTGGCCGCATAATTAAATATTCATTATGCGAACTGGGCCTGTCAATGATGTATAGCGGAATCTTGTTTGATCTTTGTAGCTGCAACTTTGACTGCCTGTGTAAATATTCATTATGCGAACTGGGCCTGTCAATGATGTATAGCGGAATCTTGTTTGATCTTTGTAGCTGCAACTTTGGCTGCCTGTGTAAATATTCATTATGCGAACTGGGCCTGTCAATGATGTATAGCGGAATCTTGTTAAATCTCTGTAGCTGCAACTTTGGCTGCCTGTGTAAATATTCATTATGCGAACTGGGCCTGTCAATGATGCATAGCGGAATCTTGTTAAATCTCTGTAGTGGCAACTTTGGCTGCCTGTGTAAATATTCATTATGCGAACTACGGGCAAATATGGGATAGTGAACACTACTTTGAACTAACGAGACGCATATGTGCCTGTATAGCTGGATTAACTTGTTCATAGTTTATGTAGCTCGCCTATATTGTTAGATCGGCATCGTTTCAGAAGTGGCAGCTTTCTTCACATAGTTCAATAATTCATTCATTCTCGAAATTTATATAGCGCCTCTTTAGAGACCTACTCATAGGTTTCTACAGTTAAAGTTATTCATATTTGATGAATCATCATCATCATCATCATCATCATCATCATCATCATCATCATCATCACGACCATCCTCATTGCTGCGGATCGGAGACCAGAGCCAACGACGTCAGTTTTAATATTTGATGAAGCTTGCTACTTATACCTAGATCAGAATGTTATCATGAATGGCACATGAAAACCTGTCATGTGAAAAATTGCATAACGTGAAAACATTTAACGTTAGGTGAGAGTTCATATGTGATGTCAAATAGAACTGTAAAATGTAAAAATTATCCCACATTAAGACAGGGTTGCCAGTTTTTGAACGAAATGAAACCAGAGTTGAAAAAAATTTCAAGTTTGGCCAAGAATCGGTTTTTCAACTGAAAAAAGGCTTTATGTTGCTAAAACAAACTAGCACTTTATTTTTTATTTAACTTAATACTTTAATATGGGACCTCAATTGCTGCAATGAACTTTCTTACGATGATTATCCAGGCTAAAAATATTGTTTCATGGAACAGTAATATTGTAAGGATTGCATTATATTGAACTAACAAGTTTAAACTTTATTATGCCAAAACATAAGTGTTCATACTTGTGCAGGAAACACGAGACATGACTGAAGTGCGTAAAGTTGCCAAAAACTACAAATGTCCCAGACTAAAAATTCCATGAATTTTCCAACACTTTAACATAACAAATTAATGTAACTTCAATACACTTCCAACGTCTAGAGCATGCACACAAAATTTCTTAAGTAAATAAACGATTATTTCATTTTAATAGTTCTTAATAATAAATAATGTTTAAATTAAGAGATACAATGTAAATCGGCCAACAACTGCAGCACTTTTGTTCTAGTTTGTTCCGCTTTTGTCCATACACCACCCTCTGCAGGATTAGCAAAGTTGACTTTGCAGCGTCAGGAAATTTGACATCAAACACAAAGAAAGTCTTCAAGCATGTCTGCAGTCATCGCATTGGACACTCCAAAATAAATATCCAGAGAAATCACGGCATAGAAACAGAACCCTTATCGAGATTGCTCGGGTTCTGGATGAATGCAACTACATGGGTTTGCAGCCATAACCCCTTCTGCTCCAGATTATATAGTACATGCATTTATTGAGTAAAACTGGTTGGCACACTGCAACTAAGAACAGATGAATATGCTGGAGAAGAAAAATAAAAAGTAAAATTAAAATAATGTACTAGTTCTTGACAAAGTTTAGCTATTGGGGCTAAATAAACTGCATTATATAGAACTCTCGGTATATAGTTCGTATCGTCTTTGGGTGGAAGTTCGAATGGGTGGACGCGGGGTCTCAAGCCTTGGCGACGGTTGGCTATAGGTGGAAAAAACTGCGAATAACATGAGAGTCATTCCAGACCACTGCCTGGAGCAGGCCTCCAACTGCCCGCTTGACCCGCTCCGTAACAGTTGGTGAACCTTCTGGCAGGTATCCCAGGAATCGTTCTAATAGCCGACGCTCGGGGGCTGCAGCAAAGCCCCACCAGGCCGATACTGCGTATAGGAGTCGGCCAACCATGGTGGCCTCCGCAACCAAATGTATCGCTTCAGGACGTGCAACGCATAGAGGGAACTAGCACAGGCTTCAAGAATTTCATCAACGTGGGAGGTGGCTCTCAGGTGGCTGCTGATGGTAACTCAGACGATCTTCATTTTTTTACACGCCCGACTTCATCCCGTGGTGGTAGGTGAAATTGTCCTCGTCTGGTTATCAGCCTTCTCCTTGATGTACTGAGACATACTTAAACCAGGCTGTTAAAATAAATGTAAGAAAAACAAAAATTAATACATTGCATTCATAGAAATAAACAGTGTTCAAACGAAAACAATCAGTTCAACAAGAAATAAAGAAAAGTGCATGCTTTCAAATTCACAACACCCAGAGCAGGCAGCAAGTAAGTACATTCTTTATTACACCAAAGGAAACGCACAATGGGATATTAGCTAGAAGCACTGATTGTACTGTTTTGTATTTCAAAGCTTAAAAAGCGCCTCTACCCAGTGCCCACCAATCAGAGGCGCTCCCAGTGCGAAAATCCTCTGGAATAAAAGAAACTTTTAGAACAAAGAAAAGCTGTGGCAGGACCACCAGTTAGTGCAGCCCGCACCGCAGGAGAAAGCGGATTCCACAATGAAGCGCCTCTATCCAGTGCTCACCAATCACAGGCACTCCCAGTGTGGAAGTCCTCTGGAATAAAGGCAAGTTTTAGGACAAAGAAAAGCTGAGAAGGGACTACCGGATAGTAGGGCAGCCCAGACCGAAGAAGGAAGCTGATCCACAATCAAAGGCCAGAAGTATGTATGCAGAAATCCAGAAAAAATTGAACCCCTCTTCTCTCCCTGTATGCACATGTACTTTTTTATGCCCCCACCTGCGTGGTTACGCTTGACGCACTCCCAGCAGTACTTGTCTGATAGCAGATAATAATAAAAATAATAATTATATTCTTTATTATTTCAAACTGACAAACGCAGTAAGATTACATTGAAACATGAAAGTACAATCAAGATCTTAAGTAATTAACACACGGTTTCGGCAGCCATGCAAGGCGCCGCCCTAGAGGGGGGCTACGGGAGTCGAACCGCGTACCTTATGCTCTCCTGGCCATGAGTGTTACCACTACTCTATCCCCCCTCCTCATTGTAGAGGAGAGAGATGGGCTATGATTGTAAAACAGAATAAAAAATATAAATAAGTAAGTAAATAAATAAATTGAACTCGTGATCTTGGGGTTGACTCGTTGAGAGTCCAGCACCCTACAAATAGGCCAGTGTGGGTCTACATGGTAAATGCAGTGATGAAAACCAGTAATGGAGTTGTCAACTTCTTAACATCGACACTAAAATTACAAATACACAACATTTTTAAAAATAATAAAATCAGAAAGTAGCAGTAAATAATAAAAACCTTCTGGACATCAGTGAGGTAAAGTAGTTCATGGACTCGGATACAAACGGCTTCCACAATGAACGCCTCTTGCCTTTGCCGCTGGATGTCTTGTGCAACAAGGAAGGCAGAAGACTTAAGGCAATGGTCATAACGTGTCTAAAAACATAATGAGCAAATATTATGACAAAAATTATGAGTACTAGCGATGATACCATGCCTGTGCTGTTCTCGTTTCAAACCTTGATAGGGCTTTAAGGCTATTGGTTGCCATGGTGCCCAGAGTAGGATTTGAACTGTCAACCTTTTGGATTTCAGCCCCAACAGGGCTGACATCCTACCACTAAACTACCAGGGCGCCACGGTCCACCAAATCTGTACTGACGTGTACCATGGTGTGCATTGGTACAAAATTAAGTTAGTATAGCATGCTCGAACATAGTGCAAGGCCTACTATCCCCCCTGTAAGCTGGAAGCAATCCCCCTACGGTAAGCTCCTTTCCCTACCTCCTCTTCCCTACCTCCCCTTCCGTCCCACCCATTCTCCCCTAAACCCCTCCTCTTCCCTCTCCCTTATCCCCCCTCTTCCCCTCCTTTTCTTCTACCCCTTTTCCCCTTCCCCTCCCTTTTCCTCTCCTCTTCCTTCCCCACCCCTTATCCCCCTCTCCTTCCCCATCCTCTACCATTCCCTTCCCTCCCTTCCCCTTGAAGTTGGGGTCCGGGGTCCTCCCTCCGAAAAAAATTGGATTTCTATGTTGCCATAGGTGAGTTTTAGCACATTTTTTGAGAAAAAAACTGATTTTGGAAAACATTTTAGTTCAAATGAACTCAGGGGCTTCTATCCATATACAGGGCGGGCGCAAGCTGAGCCCAGTGAAAAACAGGGGGTGAGTATTTCTTTTCAATTTTTATCACACTCCCTACAAGTTACAGAGTCTTTGCTCACAGTTCTCTGCAGGGCCTACTACGTAGGGGGTGGGGGGGGAAGGAGCAGACTGCTTCCAATTTGTGTCAGAGGGAAAGCCCTCCCCCCAGTTAAATGGATGTTTCTGTTCCACTGACAGTACTGACTCAGTGTTATAGATTGTTGTATCAGTATTATGAGCCATGCAATATTTGCTTAGGTTCAGGAGCATAACTTTGGTCTAAAAAGTGGGGTTACCAATTTCTTCTTTTTCCAAAACCAGTTTTCTTTCTCCAAAAATGAGCTAAAACTCACCTACGGCAGTGTAGAAATCAAAAAAAATGTTCTGGGAGGACCCCGGACCAGCAGTGGTAAAGGGAGAGGGGAGAAGGGGTGAGGTTTGGGGTGGGGAGGGGCAGGGGAGGAAGGGAAGGCGAGGTATGGAAGGGCTTTACACTTTACAGTAAGGGGACTTGCTTCCAGCTTACAGGGTGTTCTGTGAAAGAGGGGGAAGGAGAGGGATTGAGCCCGGTTGTTTAGGGGGGATAGAAGCCACTGAATGAACTGTTGAATTAATTTCTGCTGGGCTCACAGTGCACTGTAAAAATTTCTACATTGCCATATATAGGTGAGTTTAAGAGCATCTTTTAAGAAAGAAAACTGGTTTTGGAAAACTAAACATTTTAGTTCAACTAAACTGTTGAATTAATTTCTGCATTGCTCCCAGTGCACTGTAAAAATATTATGGGACAGGCTGTAATAAATATGGGACAAAAATTCCAAAATATGGAACACTGTTCAGCAAATATCCCAAATATTGGGGTTTTAAAGATTGCATTATGAATGCATATTTCTGGTGTAATGCAGCGGTTAAGCCTGTTACAGTGTTATCCAGCTGACAGTTATTTTGCAAGAATATTTCAAGACCTGATAATCCCATTTTCACTGCACTACACAGCAATATTATTGTAGCATTGACCAACTAGATTTTTTTAATCAACAGGATTATGAACGCTTTTCTTCAATTTATAGATCTCACTTCCGGTAATGCTTCAAGAAGAAAAAAATAATAACATCTTCTGACGTGGAAGGGAGGATAGAGTAGTGGTAACACTCATGGCCAGGAGAGCAAAAGGTACGAAGTTCAACTCCCGTAGCCCCCCTCTAGGGCGGCGCCTTGCATGGCTGCCAAACCGTGTGTTAATTAATATGTTGATTGATTGTACTTTCATGTTTCAATGTAATCTTACTGCGTTTGTCGTTTTGAAATAATAAAGAATATAATTACTATTATTATTATTATTATAACAGAAATTTTATATCAACTTATTATGAACTTGTAGACAAGCATTAACAACAATATGAC
This sequence comes from Allolobophora icterica, assembly GCA_963556255.1. NCBI lineage: Eukaryota > Metazoa > Annelida > Clitellata > Crassiclitellata > Lumbricidae > Allolobophora > Allolobophora icterica. Next base: position 598,733 of record OY744614.1, on the reverse strand, counting down.
TCGGCCAGAGTTTTATGGCCACAGTGGTCAATGTTTGCTAAACGTGTTAGCTGAAGTCGGGTGCAAAATCTCGATCAATCTGTCAATTTAATAATATTTCATTTATTTGTTTAAGTTAAAAGCGTTATTACACACACAGAAAATAAATGCATTGGAAAATAAGCAGAGAATGATCCTTAACCCTCAGGCTACCAAGGTTTTTTTGCGACATCGGCTACCAAGGGGGGTGGTTACCACCCCCCCGGAATTTCGTGTTTGGTTTCAAATATCATATCATGTAATACAGCGTTTGATTCAGCATTCATTTCTGAAAAGAATGGTATATTTAGTTGTAAAATATATGAATGCATCTCGAAATTATATAGTTTTTAACAAAGGCACCGGTCCATTTAACGATATCTGATATTATCCCACACAATTTGTACTTTTTGGATAAAAGAATATAAATGATGTGGGTTTTGAAAATGAACTATGTATCCAAGAATATTCTAAATATAATGAGGCTTAATTTTCAACAATACAAACTATTCCAAAGTCTGTTTTAGTTACAGGCAAAAAAATCTAAAGGCATACAGCTATTTCAACATGAAACAAGAAATTATGTAATTTTTCCCGGCAGTCAAATACGTCAGTGGTCCTTGCAGTTATTGCAAGTTACTTCCATTGTTTTGTGCGAATGCTTCCTGTAAACCGGCTTCTTGAACACTTCACAGCACTGCTTTACTCTGTTAGCATTCTGCTTCAACTGTTTATAGCCCTTCCCCATACCCAACCATATCGGTTTACGTTGTGATGTTGCATCAGTGATTTTCACACTGATAAAGCGTATTATTATGATAACTTCCGGTTATCAAAAGACAAACAACTAAGCAAGTAAATATAGCCCTACATTCCCTCTAAAGAATGGCATAGTTGTTTCTCTTCCAGAAAGAATAATGAATACCTTTATAGTCGACAACAGCTAACAGCTGACTAGAGAAATTCCTCATTCCAAAAGTGGTACCTAGGCTATATCGGGTGTAACTTTTTTATGGCGTGGGATATCATCACGACTTTTACCTCAAAATGTGTGTAAATGGACCCCCTACAGCTACCTAAAATATCAAAATTATATTCCATGTGCTAACAAAAATTTTTGCAGAAAAACGTAGGGGGGTGGTAACCACCCTCCCCCCCTTGGTAGCCCGAGGGTTAACTCTAGACACCATATCAAAGGTGTAAGCATACCACTAGAGAGAGTCACAAGTTTTGTTTCGAATCGCTGGCTTCCAGTCACGCAATCAAGTCAACAAATTATGAGTGTAGGACATTAACCCCCCCGGACAAAAGCCCCCCGGACAAAAGCCCCCCCGGACAAAAGCCCCCTCCAAAAAGTACAGTCTGACTCAAAGTCTCATGTCACTGAATCAAGTTTGCAACTGAGAATTTCAATTATGCAATTTAGCCCGAAATCGACTCTTTAACTTAAAACGAAATAATTTGCAAAAATCTAACTTTTCGAGGCAATTTCGATTAGAAGCCTACTATGCAGAATATTGGCCGAGGCACGTTAGCTGTGCCGGCCTTAGGGTATTTCGGGCTCCGTACAGAGTATACTGTATGGGCCCCATGACACGTCAAATTGTTTTTCATTGCAAATCACTCTCTTTTAGTAGATTGTTACCAAGTACAAGTCAAATTTAACTATACACGAGAATTCTGGGATATAGAGAAAGTTGACTTTCATTTTATTGCCAAAAGAGAAGATTTAATCGAGACTATAATATTATTATTAAGGTGTCTTGTTCATGTTAATTTTCTGTGACATTTCAGACCCCTTAAGTTGCGGACCCGTGCGAACCATGCGGTCACACGCGGCACGCCTCTAACGCAGGCACTGCACGTTAGTCCAACAGTTACTGTCGGACATGATTCAGATCGCAAAATTTCTAAATAAATAGCGCGTTACATTGTTTTTTAACTGGTGAAGGTTCTAATTATATAAAGTTAACACAAATGTCAATAGTTATTTAGATGCATGCACTTACATTTTGTGAATCCCGATTCTTCCAGCACGTGCTCCAGAGAAAAGGCCGGATGGAAAACGCAGGTTCCCTACTTCCTCATCCAGTTTACGCTGGTGCCCTGTTTTACTTTAACAAGCTTAACGCGCTGAAACTTTAGAGAAATGTATTTGCACAGAAGGTTACCAGAGTAGATGAGAGGTAACGTTCACGGAAAACCTTTGCTTTGAAACGTATATCACCCGGATATGTTGTAAGGCCAGGCGGCCGTTGTATGCTTACGCATTTGAAAAACTCATATCTTTAAGGGCCCAGACCTGTTCGAGTAGATTCGCGCACCACAGTAGCCTAGGCCTCTAACGCGCATGCTGTAAGCATGGTGGGGTTTGCTCAGCAGCAGGATAAAAAATAAACTTCAACCCATCTTAGGGTGTTGACCAGACTATGGCACCTCCCTGGTGACAGTCCCATCTTAGACCAGATCTGCCGACAGGCTGATAATGGTCTATTTTCATCAGTTCACAAGCTGCTATATGCCACCTATAGAAAACTCAATTCTTTTTCTATCCAACCAAGTTCTCATAACAGGGTCCTGAACCTTGTGGACAATTATATGAGGAAATCTTTTATAGGAAGAATGCTGTAGGCCTATTCTTATTAATTCTGTTTATGACTTTAATGTTTCCGCGGATCGTCAGCAACCGGTTTTATAAATATACTTACTTACTTACTTAACTTAAATTCCACGCTTTCGGCGAGAGTGTGATAATCAATTTCTATATAGTGCGCCGTGTCTAACACGAACTGTCAATTGATTGTGCGTAATTATAACAGAGTACAATCATCGGGCACTTAGGGCCCTATAAACGTTCCAGTCAAATTCCAAAAGATAGGCCTACGACCGGGGAAAAGCACCGTTCGATATCTCCGACAGACTGCTAGCTTAGGGCCTACAGGAAAACCAATGAAGATTTTCTACGATAATAAACATACGATTGACCCTGCAAGAAATTCTGGATATCGATCAAAGACCTAGCACATTGCTGTCCAACACCCAGAGACAGGATTGCTCTTGGAGATATACGTGTTGAGCAGAAAGCAACAACAGACATGATTGCCGACTGTTTAACAAAGGGACTGTCCAAATATTTAAATTTGAAATGCATCTTGGGCCTGGGGTTGCTGAAATAGGATTTTGCCCTAATTTTTCAGTGTGCATAAAGTTGGGGTGTTAGAATTAACTTGTTATACACATTCTAGGCTCTAGGTGGCGCTAAAGCAGGACTCTCTTGAGAACTATATGTACTCTACATCCTATCCGGGCTGATTTTTATAATGGGAGATTACGGAACTCTGATTTAATCTAATAAATCCTGAATTTAAACGATGAATTCCAACAATAATATCCTGCGTGAAACGCGTGTGAATCACATGTAGGCCTACCCTATTCACACGTGATTCGCATTGTTCCATGCATGTGTAAAACTTTGAGCAGATAGCAACAACAAGCAAAACTAATTTTTCATGTTGCGGTGTTAGAATTTTCCACGTTAGGCTGATTCGGTTAATACGCCGGGATGCACAATATATAAATTTCGAAAGAGGAACTGTTTCTAGAATAATATAGTTGTTAATCCAAGTGTGGATAATCATCATTTCATAAATCGTGCAGCCTATTTCTTGATAATTGCGTGACGCACTGGACGCACGTGCGTCCACCCACCAAATCAAATCCACACAATGATTAGGCATCGCACCGATATATGCGTGACAATTTTACCGTGTAATTTTGGTTTACCATACAGTATGTATAAATAACTTCATATATATAGCAGACAGAGGACGGGTGTGGATGGGAGGAGACGGGAGGGGTGTGCGTCCAATTTTTAAGCCTGGCGGCGCCTCTGATCGTAATCTCTAAACTTCTAAAGCGCCACTCGAAGGCCAAGCGCAGGGCACCAGCCTATTCACGAGCGCTCAACATCCAATCAATGCTGTTCAAATCCGAAGCAGATAACTGATGCATAGCCGAGGGCTCTATTATTGGAGCAAAGCCCATTAGCCAGGACTGCATATTGCTGCTGCCGATAAATGCTGGTTAAGTGAACTAGCGGCGTAGTTGATACGCCAATCCTACACTACCAATTTGCGGATGCTATTTCAGCAAAGTTTCATAGAATGCACACGTGTTCGGAAAAGATATACAGACACGCGCTGTGTTAGGACACGTTAGCCCAATTTGATTTCCAGTGTGCTGAGCATCTGTGCATTTTTAGCAGAATTACCAAAACACAAGTTACCTCTTTCAGCTAAAGTTTACTGAGTAAACTAAATTTTCCCTTGCAATAGCGATTTTTTATAGTTCGATAAAGTTAATGACGACAACTAAGAAAATCATAGCTCAGAAAACTCTGCAGTTTTAAGAGTGTAGCTGAGAATTGCAGCGTTTAAACTGGATGTATATAATTGCAGTCATGGATTTTATTTTTGCATTGCTTGGTGTTTAGCGATATCTTGTGGATGTCAGGTACGTTGAAATCGGAGACCATGCACATTTAACGTGCTGAATGAACCTGCGATTGTGGAGGAGCAGTTTAAAGACAGCGTAGGTCCTTAGGTCCTTGCCGTCTTTCAAGATCTTCGTTGATTTCTGTTTGAATGTTGCTTGCGCGATGGTTTTCTTTCTTCCGTCATTCTCTGTCTCCGTTGCGTTTTTCAGCTGTTTCGCGAGATCATGACGGTTTTCTTTCTTCTGTTGTTGTTTCTTTCCCTTTGCGATTTGTTGTTTATCTTTCCCGCCGCCTGTTTCTTTCTTTTGCGTGTGGATTCAGCCTCGGACGGTCGAAACCTCTCTCGGACCACAAATTCTCAATCTGACCGACCGGACCCACTGCCTAGCGACTGAATGTATAGAGGAGAATGGCTGAATTTCAAAGGTGTCTAAATGGAGCATTGGATATCATGTATTAACGTCCATTGTATTAACGACATCTTGTGACTGCGAGGGCCGTTGACGGAAACCTTATGTGCAATTTTCTGTATATATCGAGGCTTTGTGATGACAAAGGCGAGTTAACAAACAGGATTACAGTCGCCCTCCTCCTTTATCCAGTCTTTGGACCGGCACCGCCCGAAGAGAACATGGACTTTATGCGGCAGCATTTTAGCGTATAGCAACATCTTGTGAATGTCAGCTCAGTTGCCTTCAATGTTATCTTTAGTTTTCTTCACAGAAAATATCCGATGATTTAACGCTGATGGTGACTATTTATAGCTGCGAAGGGACGCCGTGTAAAGGTGTCTAAGCAGAGCAGTAGATTTAATGTATTAATGTCCATAGCATTAATGACATAGCATTATTATCGACGCCCTAGAACGACTACGCATAGGTGCTATAATACATGGGCGTCCGTCGGTGGATAAGGGGACATTTTCCCCTGGATTATGCCATCTTTCTTATTCAGCGGAACCTAATCCAGTTCTCTCTCTAGATTAGTCTTCTGTCTCTCCGTCAAAATGTCTCTGTCTCTGCATCTCTCTCTGTCTCAGGCTGCTTCTCAGTGTCTCTGTCTCTCAGTCTCCATCTCTGTCTCTGTCTCTATCTATCCCATCTATCTTTCCATCTAGGCCTATCTCTCTGCATCTTCTTATATATATATATATATATATATATATATATATATATATATATATATATATATATATATATATATATATATATATATATATATATATTGCATTGTATTGTATCTAGAAATTTATAAAGCGCCTCTCGCAGAATAACTATTCAGAAGCGCTCTCAACACAGCAGAAGCCCCGGGGAAACAAAAATGCCTTTAGGGAACGTGAGACCGATGAGGAAAAGCCAGTCATTAGTTTGGCCCTGAGCACAGGAGGAAGCCAGAAAGGTCATTCCAGATCGTGGGACCCCACTACTGCAAACGCCCGATGCTGGACCAAGGCAGTTTTAG
>OY744614.1:550259-587759 GCA_963556255.1 Allolobophora icterica | reverse complement strand
ACACACACACACACACACACACACACACACACACACACACACACACACAAACACACACACACACATACGCACACACACACACACACACACACACACACACACGCACGCACGCACGCACGCACGCACACACACACACACACACACAGAGGAAACATGTTAAAATAATGTGCTTACAACAACAGTATAAGTCACATAGCTTTCATCACAAGTAATGTTGTTTATTGTTTGATTTGAATACAATGACTTACTGTAGCTTTTGTTTCTCGGCGTTTCTATTAACGGTGTTGATCTCAGGATTGCCTATACATGCATATCATACGAATTTCCTGAACAAACAGGGCGACGACATTTTGCGCTAAAGCACTGCGCTTCGAGGCTATTACCGCAAAATTACTTCTACCCATATATGGCAATACTCTCAAGATCTTGCACAAACGCAAACTCTCACCACAAAATTCCTTCTGCCTACACATGGGCATGGCAATAGTCTCGCATTCAATTTTGTTTTCTAAGGGGTTGTGTTTTAATTGCGACCACCTCGCAATGGGATTTGATCACGCAGGCGGTAAAATCGTCATAATAAACACTGCCTTTGCAAAGTACGGTTTAGTGGGCAGTTTTCAATGGGCCTGGATCGGAAGATTAGAATTAAGACGGCCAATAAGTCAAGTCTCGCGGTAAACAAAGACGTGAGCAACGAAGAGAGAGTGGCCTGCTATCGTAACATGTCATCTAAATATCTTCTATTGCCGATGAAAAGATGGCAGGAAGCGAGCGCACTATGAACACCCAGCGGATCGGTCACTTTTATTCCGAAATAAACTTTAGAAAAATGTCATTAAGTCTGCAGTTTCAAAACAACAATGTTACGGGTAAAGTAGAGACGAGAGAGGAACAGACAAAGGTGCAAAGTGAGTTACAGAGGCGGACAGACAGACAGACAGTATTTCGCGAAGGTTGTTGATATTTATGATTCAAAAGCGTCACTAAAATTCATAAAGAATTCTCTCTCTCTTTTATATTTTCTACGCAAGTTCATGAGCGTCGGCATGAATTTTTCTGGAGGGGCAATTTTTTTTCTAGGTTGGTAAAATTTTCCGGGGGAGGAATGACGTTTTGCATATAATAGCAATTCACGAATACAGAAAATGTGACAGTTTTTAAATTTTAAAATCAAATGTCCCCCTTGCCCCCTCCGGACACCCATGTACAAAATCTCGACGGACAACAGATAGTTTTCGTAGAGCGACGCTTTGTGATAACAGTGGCGAGTTAGCAAACAGGTTTATCGGCACCCTCCTCCTTTATTCAGTTTTCGGACTGGCACCGCTCGAAGACAACACGGAGTTTATACAGGAGCATTCGGTGTATGGCTATATCTTGTGAATATAAGCTCAGTTGATGTCGATGTTATTTTTCGTCAAGAGGGCAAAGAATACCTGACTATTGAACGCGGATGTCGTTTATTTATAGCTGGTAGTGGGCGCTTTTAAAAGGTGTCTAAACCGGGCAGTGACTTACAAGTATTGATGATTGTTGTAAGAGACGATATCTTGTGACTCTTGCGAGGACCGTTGACGGAAGCCCTCGACGGAACTGCTGTCCAAGCGATTAAACAATTGGCAAATATGTAGCTGAGAATTCAAGCGTTTTAAGGTGGATTTATTATACTGCAGTCATGGATTTTATGTAGTAAAATTTGGTGTTTAGTGACATCTAGTGGATGTCAGTTACGTTGAAGTTGACCATGGGCTGAATTAAAACGTCCGTCTAGCGATTGGTGAATATATAGAGAAGAATGGTGTCTGATTGGAGCAGTGGATTTCATGTAATAATGCTTATTGTATACTAACGACATCTTGTGATTGCGAGAGTCGTTCACAGAAAGCCTACGGTGATTTTCTGTATAGCGACGCTTTGTGATAATAAAAAGGAGTTTATAAAGAGGATTACCGTTGCCCTCCTCATTTATTCAGTCTTCGGACATGCACCGCCAGAACACAGCACGGAGTTTCAGTAGCAGCGTTTGTGTAAACCGACATCTTTTTCGAATATCAGCTCAGTTGACTTTGATCGGATCTGGCGATTACAGGCGGATGGCGATTATTTATAGCTACGATAGAAACGTTTTAAAGGTGTCTAAGCTTAGGACTGGATTTCATGCATTTATGCCCATAGTATTAACGACACAACGTTATTATCGAAGCCCTACAGCGAATAAGGATAGGCGCAATATAAATCGTCCAAAGGCATGAATACGTAATGAGATGACGGATGGACGAGATGAATGAAGCAGGCGTTTGGTTCCCTCGCGTTGATGGTCATTCTCAAGGTCACGCTGTCCAGTTGATGGGCAATCGGTGGGTGGTCAGTGGGCGGATGGGGAGGGGGAGTACGCAGCCACCTCTGAGTCGGACAAACAACAGGGCGTCATTTGGCATCTAAGGGAGGCATTTGGCATGGATACATTCATTCGTCTGCGGAACACGGAGACAGGACAATGACGACAAAATAATCAATCAATCAATCAATTGATCTGTCAGTCGAAAACTCAATCAAAATGATAATCACTCAGTAATCGGTCAATCGTTGGAGCAATCAACGATCAATGACCCACTGACTGGTCAACCAATTGATCGATTTATTTTGATCGATTGATTGATTTGTTTTGGTTGGTTGATGAATGAAATGCCTTCATGTCGGTTAGTTTCTCTTATTCACCGGCACCTAATCCAGTCCACTCTCTAAATAAGCCTTCCGTCTCTCGGTCTGTATGTCTTCATCTGTTTTTCTGTCTCGGTATCCGTCTCTGCTTTTCTGTATCTCTATCTGTCTGTCTGCCTGTCTGTCTGCCTGTCTGTCTGTCTGTCTGTCTGTCTGTCTGTCTGTCTGTCTATCTGTCTATCTATATATCTATCTATCTATCTCTCTCTCTCTCTCTCTCTCTCTCTCTCTCTCTCTCTCTCTCTCTCTCTCTCTCTCTCTCTCTCTCTCTCTCTCTCTCTCTCTCTCTCTCTCTCTCTCTCTCTCTCTCTCTCTCTCTCTCTCTCTCTCTCTCTCTCTCTCTCTCTCTCTCTCTCTTCGAACTAGCACCACTCGAAGATAGTTTGGAGTTTAAGTAGCAGCATGTAGTGTTGTAACATGGGACATCTCGTGAATGCTCAGTCAATGTTGACCTTCACATAGCGGACAATGATAATCCATTGTTCTTAAAAAAAATCTGAATTTTGAACGCGAATGGCGATTATTTATAGCTAGATATAGCAGCTTATAAAAGGTGTCGAAGTGGAGCAGTGACTTTCGTGTAATAACGTTTAATGTAATAACGACCTTTTGTGACTACGAGGTCGTTAACGGCAGCCTAATTGTGACTCGAAGCAATCGATTAACCCCTTCCGTCCCTTATGACGTACGCCGTACGTCATGATTTGGACAGCCGCGTTACCTTATGACGTACGGCGTACGTCCTATACAAGGTTTGACAAGGTTCGTAGTCATTGCCCAGACGATTTGCGGACCATTGATCACAGGACTATTGATCATAAGACTATTGATCACAGGACGTTTGGTCACACGGACCATTGATCATTAGGACCATTGATCATAGGACTGTTGATCATGTATGTATGAATGTATGTATTTATGTTTGCATGAACATACAAACATACGTGCATACACACATGCATACATGCATACATACATGCATGTATACATACATACATGCATACATACATACATGTATGTATGAATGTATGTATGAATGTATGTATGTATGTATTCATGTATGTATGCATGTATGTATACTTGCATGTATACTTGTATGCATGCATGTATGTATGCATGTATGTCTGTATGTATGGATGTATACTTCAATCAATCAATCAATCAATAACTTTATTGTGTCAACTGACAACCAGGAACAAAACATATTTACAGGTAACAAGAAAAATTATTCAACTTATGCACAACCGTATGCACTCAGAAGACTTTGTGCAAGACCAGAGTAATCCTCAGTAGAATACTCAGTACTAATAATAATAGTAAGTAATAATAGTAATAATAGTAATAATAATAGGATGCAGTATAAGTATCGACACATTTAAATTTCTACTTGTATGCATACATGTATGTATGCATGTATGTCTGTATGTATGGATGTATGCATGTATGTATGTATGCATGCATACATGTATCTATGCATGTATGTTTGTATGCATGTATGTATGCATGTACGTATGCATGTATGTATGGCCAGAAATTCCCGGTAGCGCAGGACTAAAATGGCATGGGACGGAAAGGGTTAGACGATTGTGTAGCTGAGAATTGCAGCGTTCTAAATGGTATGTATGTATAACTGCAATCATGGATTTAATTTTGCAGTGTTTCGTGTTTAGCGCATCTCCTGGATGCCAGTTACGCTTAAATGGGGGACGAGTCACAAGATTTACTAGTGACTTCATGCGACTGGTAATTAGGGTTGTCGGCCGTCCAGATTTTTTCTGGATCGTCCAGAAATTGCAGTCAGTGTACAGAAACCAGAGGAGGGTCTTTCTGGACAATGCAGTGTCCAGAAGAAATAAGAGCACAAAAAAATTTGCAGAATTTTGCTTGATTAATGCTCCAAATTAAATAATGGTGCCCGTCACAACGGTCACAACCATCGACGCATTCATAAACTTCTATGGTCACAACTCACAACTACTTGTTTTGTATCGTTGTTTTACCGGATCAGGAAGTACGTATCTGCTGTGAGATACGTTTTAAAATTTGAAAAAATGCAATAAAATTCAAACTCAGTAAAGAATTGAATGATTGAATACAAGTCTAGAATATTTTTAAGAGTAGGCCCTAAGTATAAGTTATGCCTACTAACTAAACTAAAGGAAACTAAACTGAATGAGTCTAAAACTATGCATACGGACACCAGCGAAAGTGAAGACTGTGAAAAAGAATATTCAGAATCACTTCCATCTACCAGTACAACAACGCCGCCCAAGAAAAAGAGAAGGATACGTTGTTTTCGAGGCGAATGGCTGAATGATCCGGAATTCAAATTATGGATTGCATGAGATAGTACTGATCCGTCAATGGTGAGATGAAAAAGTTGTTGTAGTTTATTTTCAGTAAAAGCGGATGGTCTAGCTGCGGTTAGGAAACATGCTTGTGGTGATAAACATAAGCGAAACAGTCACAGTCATAAAATGTCTGAAACATTGAACAAGTTTTTTTTAAAACCCACATTCAGCTGAAAAGGATCGGACCGCATTCTGTTGAATTAGTTTTGAAGGAATTGAAAGAAGGTAATACACCATACTCTATTTCCACTGACGCTTCTAACTGCATCTTAAGACAAGTTCTTCCAAAACTGAAGACAAAGGCAAAAATCGATGAACGTTGGATGGAATTTTTTAAACTGTGATGCTCCACATTTAAAAAAACTGGTTGGATACGTCTTAGCAATAATCCGATCAGTAATGCCCAAGTTGAACGTATTTTCTCATTGATGAAAAATCTATAGACCGATGAACTCTACAGGATGAGGCCTGAACTGGTGAAAGCTGAACTGTGTGTGAAAGTCAATTTCGATCAATCTTGTGGTGATTTCTAACATTACGTTGGGGGACAGAAATGTTTGCTCAAAACAAGGCAAATGAACAGAAATATAGCTTTAAAAGAAAATAAGGTCGGATTATACTTCACATGAGAACGTTTTGAACCCTGTTATAGTCGTGGATTAATAATATTCTTTTGATTGTTCTTCATTCCCTTGTAGTTTGCCACACCCTAATCGCCACAAATCGTGGGGTGGTTGGATATCAAAGGGTCTCGCGCCTTGTCCAGAAATTTCATAATCAAAAGTTGGCAACCCTACTGGTAATATTTAGAGAAGAATGGCTGCGTTTTAAAGGTGTCTAAACTAGACCAGTAGATTTTATGTATTAATGTCCATTTTATTAACGACATCATCTGACTTCCAGGGTCGTTGACGGAAACCAAATGGCAATTTTCTGTAGAGCAACGCTTTGTGATAACAAAGACGAGTTAATTAACGAGATTACCGTCGCCCTCCTCCTTTATCCAGTCTTCGGACTGGCACCACCCTAAGATAATCATGCCGTTTATGTAGCAGCATTTGGTGTATACCAACATTATGTTAATTTCAGCTCAGTTGACGTCAACGTTATCCTTCTTTTTGGATTCCTGGTTACATATGACGTTTGAACGAAGATGACGATTATTTATAACTGCGAGTAGAACCATTTTAAAGGTGTGTACTGAAGCAGTATATTTCATGTTTGAAATAATAATAATAATAATAATAATAATAATAATAATAATAATAATAATAATAATAATAATAATAATAATAATAATAATAATAACATTAACAATAATAATAATAACATTAATAATTTTTTTTTTACTTAAGCGCCTGCTAACCGCACTGCGTTGTACAGTGAACATGCATATAGTAGAAACGGCAGCCAGGCAGGGCGCCTTACATACATGTATCGTAATCGTAATTGTTATCTCCAAACTTCTAAAGCGCCACTCGAAGGCCAAGCGGAGGACACCAGCCTATTCACGAGCGCTACGTCAGATCATAGGGGCTTCCAGAGAGTATTCCAAAAGAGGTCCGAGTCCGATTTCCAGGGTACCAGGATAGGCAGAGCAGCTGTTAAGGCGGGTGTCGTTTACGGCGAGAGTAATTGTAAGGCGGAGGATCAGATAAGTCAGGGTAGGAGTATTTGAAAAGGTGAGACTTCAGTTTTGAATTGAAAGCCCGGGTGGTGATAGATAGGGGAACATGAGAAGGAGGATGAAGGACGGGTTGCAATGATGGTGGAGGAACTAAGAAACTGCAAAATTCAGCGGGGAGATCATTCCAGAGGCGTGGTGCTGTGTTGGATATGGCTCGGTTGGAGAACTTGAGATGAGAAGTGACTGGGGGTCGAGAAAGACTGAGAATTGAGGATGATCGGGCAGAGCGGGTTGTATGTCATCTAAATATCGTTAATATCTAAACCATACATCGTCTGAGTTGCATGTTATCTAAATATTCACTGTTGCCGGTAAGCGAGCGCACTATGAATACCCAGCGGATCGACCATAACAAGGAATTTTTAAGAGCAACATATGGCGAGAATTCCTCAACTGTTATACAGAAAATAACTTATAAAAATATCATTAAGTCTGCAGTTTTATACATAAACAACAATGTTATGGATAAGGTAGAGACGAGAGCAGTGGCGGCGATCTTGTCTGAGAGGTGGGGGGACAAGTCGGCCGTGGTGTCTGGTTGATGACTTTTTTCAGGAATTTATTTCCCAGAATAAATTTTTTGGTTTTTTTAGTCATTCGCCTGGTTTTTACTTTTTTCTCATAACCTTTTTTCCATAAACTTTTCTCTGATGACTTCTTCGCTTTTCTCATAACTTTACCACTTTTCCGCGAATTCATCTGCAAAAAAGCTGATGACCTTTTTTTAGTCCTTCACATCTTTTTTCCACCATTTTCTCAGGGTCGCACCATATACCACTATCATCCTATTATATCATATTATCACTTTTTTCCGAACACCATGTCATCAGTCTCTAAAATTTCTTCTCCTAAACAAATTTCCTTATTACAAATTTCTTCTTCCTTTCTACTTTCTCCTTTCTCTCACTTTTTTCGGGGGGAAACTTCTCCTTATACGTTTCATTTTTACCTCATCTCGTCAAAAAAGGCTGTCAAAACTATCACACACAATTACATTTAGTTGCCTTTTTGGTGTTTTATCAAAATGTGGGGGGACAAATGTATGGCGTGTCCCCCACTCTTAAAGGTGCAAAAACAGCTGATGACCTTTTTTGCCCCCCCTTCCCCCCTAGATCGCCGCCCATGGACGAGAGAGAAACAGACAAAGGTGCAAAGTGAGTAACAGAGGCGGACAGATCTAGACAGACACTATTTCACGAGGATTGTTTATATTTATGATTCAAAAGCGTCATTAAAATTCATAAAGAATTCTCACTCGCTTTCATATTTTCTATACAAGTTCTACACAAACAGACAGACGGATGGTTCCGTATAGCGTCGCGTTGTGATAACAAAGACAAGTTAACAAACGACGTTAACATCGCCCTCCTCCTTTATCCAGCCTCGGACTGGCACCACCCGAAGACAGCATAGAGTTTAAAGAGGAGCATTTCCTGCACAGAATGTCAGCTCAGTCGATACTTTCCTTCATATTGTAGACGATGATAACTCGCTAGGACAAATGAACCTCCGATTCAAAGCGTATGGCGATTATTTATAGCTGGAAATAGCAGTGTTTAAAAGGTGTCTAAGTGAAGCAGTGGATTTCATGTATTAGTGTCCATTATACTACCGACATCTCGTGGCTGGGAGGATGGTTGACGACAACCTTATGGCGTCTCGAAGCAATTGTTTAAACGATTGGTAAATATGTAGTTCAGAATTGCAGCGTTTTAAATGGGCTTATTACTGCAATCGTGGATTTTATTTTTGCATTGTTTCGTGTTTAGCGACATCTTGTGGATGTCATTTGCGTTGAAATCGGGAACTATGCATCGATATCTGTATTTAGAAAGTTTATTGGTTGATTTGATTAGCGATTATTATTATTCCAAAAGTTTAACGACATCTTATGGCTACATAGGCCGTTGACGTCTTTACAGTTTTTTTTTATATATTTCAGTTCATGTTCGTATAACTTTCATTCATCAGTTTCTTTCTTTCTGTTTTCTTTCTTTCTTTCTTTTTCTTTCTTTCTTTTGATTGTCTCATCGTTTGTTTCCTTGTTTGGCAGGTTATTGAGATGCCGTTGATTGACAGCTGGTAGCAGTCCATCTTTTTTAATATATAGATTAATATTTTAATTTACATGTTTATATATATACACACGTATGTACATATGCATCATTATTCATTTAGCCACTTGGCTTATATTCATTTTCTATTTGGCCCAAAGGCTCTTTTTCGACCATATCGGTTCTTTTCTTTTTTCAATGACTGATCCTATACATTGATTTACACACACACGCACGCACGCACACCAGTTTAGCAGTATTGTCCAAGGACCAATAATATTATAAATATCATTAGTCATCGATTATATCCAATTTAAAAAGAAAAAAAATATTAGGTTATGAATTCCATACATTTTAAAACATTACAAATCACCAATTTATATGTAACAAGCAATTATCAGTGTCCAGAAAAAAAAATGTTATATGGTTAGATAACACAAACGAAGAAAATAGTTTCTTGGATTACTTCAAATTAGTGAATTACCTAGAAATTAACAGATGATTAGTGATAAGCACATAAGAATCTGTCAATTAATTTCTTTTTATATAAACATTATGGTAACAAAATTTATAACTATTTACATTATTTTATCGGAGAACATCCAGCTCAAATGGCAGAACTCCAATATACATGTTGACAGTATTTTCAGATATAATTTACACTATTTATTTATGATATTTACATAATCTTTCCACTAGTTATAGTCATAAGTAAACTATATACTTCAAGATAAATATCTCGAACTGTCAAGATATTTTTAACAGTGTATTCCACTTTTTTCTTTGCACATTTCTGAACTAGCATTTGTGATATTTCATGTTTTTTACAAGCAGTTAGTATATGATGAATTGTTTCAGGTACCTGGCATTCAAAACATAAGTCCGTTGGGCTTTTACCTATAGATTTCAGCCAGGTATTAGTTAGAATATGTCCCATTCTAAGTCTGGTAATTTCAACTTCTCGTTTTCTAAGATAGTCTGTAAATTTTATATCTGTAGATACCTGGGGTTGAATATTTTTATAGAATCTTCCATTTGTTTCAAGGTTGTACTCAATTTGCCATTTATTAATTACATAATTCCTTATTAAAGAATAGATTTCCTTAAACTCTAAATAATTTGTTGAATTAATTTCGGATATTTCCAGTCCCTTCTTTGCCAGCATATCTGCCATTTCATTTCCAGATAAACCAATATGGCTTGGTATCCATGCTACGATGATATTGCTATGTTTTATCTTATTAAAATTATCTAAAAATTCAAGAAAAAGATTAGGCCTTGAACTAGACCCATTCTCTTTTATAGAAGTGGCTACACTTAATGAGTCAGTAAATATGATATATTTATTTGTATTTTCATTTTCATTTATAATAATCCATTTAATTGCTTCAATTATGGCTGTTAATTCAGCTGAATAAATCGATGAATCATTTACAATTCTATAGATATTATGAAACTGTATAGAAGGTATATAGAAGGCTGCTGAAACTATACTTTCAAGTTTAGATCCATCCGTATAAATGGGTGTGTAATCAAGATATCTATTAATTAATTCTAATGACAAGGATGACATAAAATTAGGGGAGTCTGTCTTTTTGTTGATATATTTTTTCAAGGACAGATCAACCTTAATGGTTTTATTAAGCCAGAGGGCTGTTGACTGGTAAGATGGTGATTTAAATGGCTGAGAGATCAATGAGAAAAAATGTTCAGTTCTTTTAAATATGGAATTTTGTTTAACAGAAGATGCATAATAATAATTTGTCCAGTGGTCTAGCATAGCTTCCGCCGCAGGATGATCTTTTGAACTGAGAATTTTAGATCCTATTTTAAGCGAATTGTTCAAACGACGTAGGTGGAGTGGAATTTCACCACATTCATTTTGAAGAGCCATGATTGGGGTGCCTTTAGCTGAGCCACAAGCTAATCTCAAAGCCTCAGATTGGATATTTTGCAACTTTTTTAACTGGCTGGAACTAGCTGTGGTATATGCTACATCCCCATAATCAAGAACTGATCTAATTATAGCTTTATAAATGCATAGGAGGGCTCGTTTGGATGCCCCCCATCTATACCCAGATACAGCTCTCATTATATTCATTCGTTTTTTACATTTGGTAACAATGTATTCTATATGGTGCTTCCAATTTAATTTAGAGTCAAAAATAACTCCCAGAAATTTAGCAGTTTTTTCTATTTTAATTTCTTTTTTATTAAGGAAAATCTGTAATTTGTGTATTTTTCTTGTTTTTGTAAATAATACTCCATAGCGATTGAACGAGATTGGAGAATATGTATCTGAGAATGGCTGCATTTAAAAGGTGTCTAAATTGGGGCAATGGATTTTATGTATTATGTATTATGTATTATTTTATGTATTATGTATTATGTATTATGTATTATGGATTTTATGTATTAAAGTCCATTGTATTATCGATATCTTGTGACTGTGAGGGTCGTTGACGGAACCCAAGAGTAATTTTCTGTAGAGCTACACTTTGTGATGACAAAGACAAGATGATGACAAAGACAAGATAACAAACAGGATTACCGTCGCCATACTATTTTATCCAGTATTTGGACTGGTGCAACCAGAAGACAGCATGAAGTTCATGTTGAGGCATTTAGTGTACACTGTGGGCCTAGCGTTTGGCCAATATGTAGCTGAGAATGGCTGCATTTTAAAGGTGTCCAAAAAGTCATTAATTCATTCAATCATTTATTCATTCATTCATTCGTTCAGCTCGATTCCTAGAGAGACCAGAGAGAGGACGAGGCCGAGGAGCTGTTAATGAGAGTTTCGATGATGACGAAAAACCTAGGATGGGATGGATTGTGAGTTAATTGTTTTAGATAGTAGATAGATAGATATTCCCAGGAGTCAGTCGCTAAGGAATTACCGACCGAATTAATGAGTTAGCGACTGACTTAGCGACTTAACAGACCAGCCGTTGACGTGGAAACCAACGTATTTTCAACGCTACGTTTGCCTGAAGAACAGACGCCATTTTCGATTAAAACAGTTGCATGACGTCATGCTGTAATGTTGCTGATGTCTTCGTCAAAACTTGAAAATCGGAGACCGCCATTAAAACAATAAGCAAAATATTAACGTGCACGAAGTCGCTAGCAGTCGATAGCTTAGCGACTGGTTTCAATTTGAGGGCTTAGCGGAGGTTCCGCGGACTACTGAATCTATTGTGAGTGATATATAGTCTTGTTCTGCGGAGAGATGAAGCGCCGTGTTGATAAATACTCTTTTCATTTGCTCCGGACATTTGTATGGATCCTGAGTGGAGAGTTATAAATAAATATACACACGAGATGTTCCCTTTATTACTTGTTAGTTCCCATGATAACACAAACCCTCGGGAAACGGAAATGTCAGGAACTGGTAACGCAAAGACCAAGCTCATGATTAGCATCGTTACTTGATAGTATTATAATAATAATTTTTAATAAATACTAGTTATATTGTTACTATTGTTTTTATCATTATTATTATCGGTATCGTCATCATCAGCACCTGGACTATTGCAATTCAATTCTTGCGGACCTCCCAGGATTCCGCCTGCTCCAGCCATAGGCGTAGACTCTGGGGGGGGCAGCCGGGGCACGTGCCCCCCACCCC
The DNA here is from genome assembly GCA_963556255.1 of Allolobophora icterica. Classification (NCBI taxonomy): domain Eukaryota; kingdom Metazoa; phylum Annelida; class Clitellata; order Crassiclitellata; family Lumbricidae; genus Allolobophora; species Allolobophora icterica. The sequence continues at coordinate 575,312 of OY744614.1, read as the reverse complement.
AATAATTGAGGAGCCGGGGCAATGCCCCCCAATAATTGAGATGAAAATAAAAAAAATATGAAAGGTATATTTAATTTCACGAAATTTGTTCGAGAGGAAAAAGGTGTGAGTGTGAGGACAAAGTTTATGATGCTGTTTAGTGTTTGCTACGAGCTCGTGAAACAAAGAAAAGAGGCGAATGACTTAAAAAAAAAAAGGTCATCAACTTTTTTTGAAGATGAAATTCCGAAAAAGATTTTGTAAATTCTGAAATTTTTCGGGAAAATGCCCCCCCCAATATTTGTTAGAAGTTTACGCCAGTGGCTCCAGCTCCCGTCCGTTCTAAATTGCGCAGCTCAAGTATTAACCAATAAGCCGAAATATTCGCATGTATCGCAGTATATGCGAGAGACGCTACACTGGCTTCCTGTTGCCGAGCGGATTTCCTTTAAGATAATCTTGCTGGCACGTGCTTCAGTCGTTGGCTCAGCCCCGGCAGTTTATAGTCAACCGTTATTCAGACATTAACTTAGAAAAATGTCATTAAGTCTGCAGTTTTATACATTAACAACAATGTTATGGGTAAGGAGAGACGAGAGAGAAACAGACAAAGGTGCAAAGTGAGTTACAGAGGAGGACAGATAGACAGACACTATTTTGCGAGGGTTGTTGATATTTATGATTCAAAAGCGTCATTAGAATGCTTAAACAATTCTCACTCTCTTTTGTATTTGTATAGAACTTCTAGACAAACAGACAGTACTGTTCCTCTATATGGCGACGCGTTGTGATAACATAGACGAGTTAAGAAACGAAATTACCTTCACTCTCCTCCCTTATCCAGCTTTGGACTGGCACCACCCGAAGACAACATGGAGTTTAAGTAGCAGCATTTAGTGTATAGCGACATCTTGCGAATATCAGATCAATCGATGTTGCCCTTCAACAGCGTGATAACAATGTGACGATTGCAACGGCTGGCTTTTATTATAGCTGCATGTAGAAGCGTTTAAAAGGTGTCTAAGCGAAGACAGTGGATTTCGTGTATTAATGTATAATTGTGAAATTCAGCTCAATCGATGTTACAATACAATACAATACAATACAATACAATACAATACAATACAATACAATACAATACAATACAATACAATACAATACAATACAATACAATACAATACAATACAATACAATACAATACAATACAATACAATACAATACAACACAACTAGACATTTAATTGCGCGCTTTAATAAAACAAGTCTTCCACGAGAGCGCGTTGCGCTACATTCTTAGTCATAGAACAGTGTAAATAGATGAGTCTTTAATTTTGATTTAAATTGAGCAGCGGATGTGCATTGACGGACTGCAATTGGAAGACTGTACCATTCTGTTGGTCCTGATACTGTAGCGCTCGTGAATAGGCTGGTGCCCTGCGCTTGGTCTTCTAGTGGAGCTTTAGAAGTTTGGAGATTACGATTACGATACTGAGAAGGCACGACTTCCAAACTTCGGGTTGGTGCGAAGTATGGTGTAATCGCCTCGTGCAGCCGATCGGAGTCCTCTGTAGTTTGTAGCAGAACACGGCTTGACCATGGATGTCGTGTACGTGGGAGAGGTTCCAGAGTGGATATGGTACATGAGGAGGCAGATTTTGAAATCACGAATGGGAAGCCAGTGAAGTTGCTGCAGGGATGGTGTGATGTGATCTCTTGGACCAATATTAGACGAGCGGCTGTGTGAAGAGCAGATGATAGAGGTTGTAGTGTCGATGAGGGAAGACCGGACAGGACAGAGTTGCAGTAGTCGAGACGAGAAATGACGAGGGCTTGATCAAGAATACTGAGGCATCTTTCATTTAGGCAGCGTTTCACTTGTCGAATTCGGCGAAGGTGGAAGTAACATGCTCTGGCAATGGATGAAATGTGATGAGTTGTCCTTAATTTAGTGGATGGCGATGACCCATTGTGTAACGAAATCTGACGATTGACGATGTGGTTTATTGGAATTTGTGGAGCACTCATGACCAAGACGATGGCCCTCTTACACAGTATACAACCATACATGACGTTCAAATAATGTCTGTCGCTGAAAACATATGTCCAAAAGTTTTTTCCACTATTAATTAATGGTTTCAATCGATGATTCCACTGTCTTAGAGCTGTTTTTGGGGGATTGCTGGATTATTCTGGTCAGAAGGTATACTGGGTTGCCTATGAAATCTGACGATTGAAGCTATGTAACGTTTATTGAACGACGATGATTGACGTCAAACACGGAACATATATACAGAGTACATAATGGCCTACGTTTGGGGTCCAAGACAGGTGTGCTGACGGCCGGCTGCCAACCAAGAAAACCCCGTTGGGGAAAGTGGTGGTAGGATTTCCCATGCTCGGTCAGCGGAGTTGGGTTTTCTTCCCTCCTCCGACTTGGCTCATTTGTAGGCCTTCATATTTATATTATTAGAATGTTCCTGTTCGATTAAACTTTAAAGCAAGAGTTCTGACGATTGCCCTCTTCAGTAGTCCATGCTATGTCAGAATATATATATATATATATATATATATATATATATATATATATATATATATATATATATATATATACAGAGCTCATAATGTCTTATTATTCACATTATAACTGCAATCGGAGATTTTATTTTTGCAGCGTTTCGTGTTTAGCGACATCTTTTGTCAGTTACGTTGATAATGGGGATCATGCACAATTTGCACGTGATGTATGGACTAGCGACTGAGCGCGACTGGTGGATGTATAGAAAAGAATGGCAACGTTTTAAAGGTGTCTAATTGGAGTAGTGGAATCCATGTAATAATGTCCATTGTATTAACTAACGACATTTTGTGACTGCCAGGTTCGTTGACGGAAGCCCTATGGTATTTTTTGTAAAGCGACGCTTTGTGATGACAAAGACAAGTTAACAAAGAGGGTTACCGTCGCCCTTCTATGTCCGGTCTTCGGACTGTACCACCAGAAGAGAGCATGGAGTTTTTGTAGCAGCATTTTACGTATAGCGACATTTGTGAATGTCAGCTCAGTACAGTAGCCTTCACGTTGAGATTATGGATCGCACACAATGGACGAACTACCGATTGAATGCGACTCGTGAATATATGGAGAAGAGTGAATGCGTTTTAAAGGTGTCTAACTGGAGCTGATATATTAATGTTAATTGTATTAACGACATTATTATTAAAGCAGTTTTATATAGCGCCCCTTCAAGATGCCTACTCGGGAGCACTCCCAGCCCAACCACGGTCGAACAATGCAATTTTGAGGACAGTAAGACTCCAGGTGAAATGACCAATCGGTCTTGCAGACCGTAAAATAAATAATATACTTGCTTACTTACTTATTTGGAGGAGCTTGGTAGGGAGCCCATTCCAGGTCATGGAACCTTATCACTGCGAGGGTCTTTGACGGAAACCTATTTCTGTATAGCACCGTTTTTGGATAACAAAGACGAGTTAACAAATAGGATTACCGAATTTATCGTCGCCCACCTCCTTTATCCAGCCTTCGGACTGGCACCGCCCGAAGAGAGCATGCAGTTTGTGTAGTAGTATTTAGAGCATAACCACATCTTGTGAATGTCAGCTCAGTTGACGTCGACCATATCCTTCGTATTGCGGTGCCTAATAAATCTGACAATTGTACACGGAGGGTGATCGTTTTATAACTGCGTATAGAGGCGTTTTAAAGGTGTCTAAGCGGAGCAGTGGATTTCATATACCAATGTTTTTTGTATTACCGACATCTTGTGATTGCCAAGGTCGTTGATACCAACCTTACGGCGATTCGAAGCAACTGCTATCCTAGCGATTAAACGATTGTTTAATATGTAGCTGAACACGGCTGCGTTTCAAAGGGAGTGTGTAACTTGCAATTGCGGATTTTGTGTCTGATTATGTGGCGCTTTGCGAGATCTTCTGGATGTTAGTTACGTTGAAGTCAACCTTAACCGACACATGGAATAATCCTAATCGACGTAGCGATTGATTGCTTACTTAAAATACGTTTATTTAACGACGCCGTCATATCGAAGATGATTGACGTCATACACAATAACATATGTACAGGTACATCATATATCACGTTTGGGGTCCAAGACGGGTTAAGCTGACGGCCGGCTGCCAACCAAGAAAAACCCCGTAGGGGAAAGTGGTGGTAGGATTTTCCCATGCACGGTCAGCGGAGTTGGGTTTTCTCCCCTCCCTCGTCTTGGTTACATTTGTGGGGTTTGTTATTTACATAGGATAGTTCTCAGCACTTTGCATTAATATTGTTCCGTGTTTTATTTACACTAAAAGTTTATGTTCTTCTATCTTCTTCTTGGTCTTCTTCTTTGACTTCTTCTTTCCGGTGGGGGCAGGGGGACGCCTTCAGATCTTTCGACCGGAAACCTCCAGCCACTTGTAGATGGTGTTTAAGCAGCTGGTTTGACTGAGTACGGTGTGCAGATCGAAAGACCAGTTTTTCCGTGCGCACTCTCGGAGGAGCTGGTCTTGAAGTCCAGCCTGAGTAGGACTCTCCAAGAGGAAATGACGCACGGTTTCCTGGGCGTCACCGCACTCGTCACAGTTTCCGGTTTCGTGGCGACCCCACAGCTTCAACTGCGCGTTGAGGCAACAGTGCCCCATCCGGAGTCTGGTGATGGTGACTTCCTTCCTCCGGTTTTGGTCGGTGTATCTGCGGACCAGGCTGACGTCTGGCTCGACGACCCTGTAGTCGGAGCCGGTGTCTGAGGTGGTCCATTCTGTTTGCCACTTCCGGAGGAAGTGGTCGCGGTAGAGGTGTCGTGCTTCTGGATACTCCAGCGTCATCGGGAAGTCCACGGCGGGCTTCGCGGATGGCGATTATTTATAGTTGCGGGTAAAAGCGTTTAAAAGGTGTCTAAGTGGAGCCTTGAATTTCTTGTATTACTGTTTATTGTACTAACGACATCTTGTGAGTGCGACTCGAAGCAATAAATTCATTAAACGATTATTATATATGTAGGTGATAATAGCGGCTCTCCAAAGGATGCATAACTACAGTCGTGGATTTTATTTTTGCATTGTTTTCTGCTTAGCGACATCTCGTGGATGTCTGTTACGTTGACATACAGGACCATAATTATTGTATTGTATTGTATTGTATTTGGATATTTATAAAGCGCTTGTAGCGGGAGGGCCATTCGGAAGCGCTCCCAGTGCGAGAGACCCCGAGAGAAAAACCAAGTTTTAAGAAAGGTAAAAGAGGAAGAGACGTTACCTGAGAGAATACAAGAACGAACGAACGGAGGAAGCTCATTCCAAATTGCGCAATGAAGGACCAACTAGCGGATTCATTTGACTGATGAATATATAGAAAGGAAGGACTTCCTGTTAAAGGTGTTCAAACTGGAGCAATGGATTTCATGTATTAATGTCCATTGTATTAGCGACGCTTTGTGATAACAAAGACGGGTAACAAAGAGAATTACCGTCACCCTCCTCCTTTATCCAGTCTTAGGACAGGCACCACCCGAAGACAGCATGAAGTTTAAGTAGCAGCATTATTTTGGCGTAAAGCGACATCTTGTGAATGTCAGCTCAGTTTACGTCGATCTTATCTTTCTTAAGTTGAACACCCACCATCTAACAAATGAAAGCGGAATGGCGATTATTTGTAGCTGCAAATAGAAGCGTTTTAAAGGTATTTACGCGAAGCAGTGGATTTCATGTATTAATGTCTATACTATAGTATTAACGACACAGCGTTATTATCGACGCCCTACGGCGATAATTTATAGGCGCTGTTTAAATCGTCGAATGAGATGAATTAGTAATGAGATGACGGATGGACGAGATGAATGAAGCAGGCGTTTGGTTCCCTCGCGTTGAAGGTCATTCTCAAGGTCACGCTGTCCAGTTGATGGTCAATCGGTGAATGGTCAGTGGGCGGATGGGGGAAGTACGCAGTCACCTCTGAGCCGGACACACAGGTTCCCGATGGATAGACTACCAATTGAATGCGACTGGTGAATATATGGAAAAGAATGGATGCGTTTTAAAGGTGTCTAACTGGAGCTGATATTTTAATGTTAATTGTATTCACGACATTATTATTAAAGCAGTTTTATATAGCGCCCTTCAAGATTGCCAACTCAGGGGCACTCACAGGCTCCCAGCCCAACCACGGTCGAACAATAGTTTTGAGAACAGTAAGAATCAAGGTGAAATGACCAGTCGGTCTTGCAGCCGGTAAAATAAAGAATATACTTACTTACTTACTTACTTACTTATTTGGAGGAGCTTGGTAGGGAGCCCATTTCAGGTCATGGAACCTTATCACTGCGAGGGTCTTTGACGGAAACCCTACGGCGATTTTCTGTATAGCTCCGTTTTAGGATAACAAAGACGAGTTAACAATCAGGATTACCTATCGTCGCCCACTCCTTTATCCAGTCTTCGGACTGGCACCACCTGAAGAGAGAATGCAGTTTGTGTAGTAGCATTTGTGAATGTCAGCTCAGTTGACGTCGACGATAAACATCGTATTGCGGGACCTAAGAAATCTGACGATGATACGCGGGGTGATTTCTTTTATGACTGCGCATAGAGGCGTTTTAAAGGTGTCTAAGCGGAGCAGTGGTTTTCAAGTATTAATATTATTTGTATTACCGACATCTTATGACTGCCTGAGTCGTTGATGGCAACCATATGGCGATTCGAAGCAATTGCTATCCAAGCTATTAAACGATTGGTAAATGAGTAAGTAAGTAAGTAAGTATATCCTTTATTAATCCAACTGCTAACCGCATTTTGGTTTACACATGTATATCACGTACAGGTTAAAGTACTAAGGCCTATATTCCGGTGAAAATCATCCTAATTATGAAAGATTTACGAGCTAGACTGTCAGCAGTCGGGAGAACCCGATTATGAACACGGGGTCGCAAAGTATAACCCGTATGCTTAACAGGAGGTAATAGCACATGAAGCACATGTGTAGGACATGTAAGGACGGTCGTGAAAAGTTTAGAATCAGCAGTACGGATCAATTGTTCGAATCTAGGGTAGTCTACAGGAAGATAACCAGCTTTAATCAGTCTCCTAAAAATTGCCTGTAGTCTCTCACGTCCCCTCTGCCCCACATAACCCCACCAAGCGGACGCAGCGTACGTCATCCTCGTCACTGTGGTAGCTGTCACCACATCGTACATTGAGGGGCCAAGTAGTCCATGAGTAGTCAGGATCCGTAATGCATACATTGATTGTCTTGCACCAGTGCATAGATTGTCAACATGCAAATATGTAGCTAAAAGCGGCTGCGTTTCAAAGGAAGTGTATAACTTACAATTGGGGATTTTATGTATGAATACGTAGCGCTTTGCGACATCTTCTGGATGTTTGTTACGTTGAAGTCAACCTTAACCTACACATGGAGAAATCCTAATAATCTACGTAGCGATTGAATGTGATTGGTATTTTAATAAATACGGAAGAATACCTGCGTTTCAAAGGTGTCTAATTGGACCAATGGTTTTTCGTGTGTTAATCTCATTGTACTAATGATATCTTGTGACTGCGAGGGTCGTTTTTAGAAACCATACGGTGATGACAAAAATGAGTTAGCAAACAGGATTACCGTCGCCCTCCTCCTTTATCTAGTCTTCGGACTGGCACCACCCGATGACTAGCAAGTAGTTTATGTACAAGCATTCAGTGTATAGCGACATCTTGTGAATTTCAGGTACGTTACGCTTTTGTGTACAAAGGACATCTAACGATTGAACACGGATGGCGATTATTTATAGCTGCGAATAGAACGCGTTTTAAAGGTGTCTAAGCGGAACTGTGGATTCATGCACTAGATTACCATAGTATTAGCGAATAACGACACCCTGCGGCGAATATGTAAAGGCGCTATATAAATCGTAGAATGGCATGAATACGTAATGAGATGATGAATGGACGAGATGAATGAAGCAGGCTTTTGGTTCCCTCCGCGTCTAAGGTCATTCTCAAGGTCAGGCTGTCCAGTTGATGGTCAATCGGTGGATGGTCAGTGGGCGAATGGGGATGGTAAGTAAGATGGACGGTCGCAGTTGCCTGAGCCGGACAAACATCAAGGCGTCATTTGACATCTAAGGGACGCATTTGTCATCGACACAAAACGATGACGACAAAATAATCAATCAATCAGTCAGTCGATTGTTCAATCAATCAATTGATCCGTCAGTCGATAACTCAGTCAAAATGGCAATCACTCAATAATCGGTCAATCGACGGAGCAATCAACGATCAACTGACACACATATTTAGTGATTGATTGACTGATTGTCTGATCGACCCATTGATTAATTCGAAGATCGATCGATTGAGTGATTGATTCATTTGTTTATACATAAACAACAATGTTTTTTGGCAAGGAGAGAGAAACAGACAAAGGTGCAAAGTGAGTTACAGAGACGGACAGATAGACATGCAGACACTATTTCGAAGGAGTTGTTGATATTATTCAAAAGTGTCATTAAAATGCATAAAAAAATTCTCACTCTCTTTATATCTATTCAAGTTCTACACAAACAGACGGACAGATGGTTTCTGTATAGCTCGCGTCGTGACAACAAAGACGAGTTAACAAACGAGATTACCGTCGCCCTCATCCTTTATCCAGTCTTCGGACTGGCACCGCTCGCACACAGCATGGAGTTTATAGAGCAGCGTTTAGCGTATAGCGACATCTTGTGGATATCAGCTCAGTCGATGTTGTCTTTCATATAGTGGACGATGATAACCCGCCCTAATGACAGAATCTGACATTTGAATGCGTAATGCGTATGGCGACTATTTATAGATGCACGAAGAAGCGCTCAAACGGTGTGTAAGCGAAGAAAGTCGATTTCATCTATTAATGTTCATTGTACTGGTGACATCTTGTGAAATTCAGCTCAGTTGATGTTGTCCTTCATTTAGTGGACGACGCTGATTTATTGTGAAATCAAATCTGACGAATGAACGCGAATAGCATTTATTTATAGCTGCAAATAGAAGCGTTTAAAAGGTGTCTAAGCGGAGCAGTGGATTTCATATAGTAATGCCCATTTTATTACATTTTGTGACTGCGATGGTTGTTGACGACAATCTTGTGGCGACTCGAAGCAATTGATTAAACGTTTAGTAAATATGTTTAGCTGAGAATGGCTGCGTTTTAAAGGAGTTATGTAACTGCAATCGTGAATTTTATTTTTGCAGTTTTTTAGTGTTTACTGTTTAGCGACATCTTGTGGATGTCAGTTACGTTGAAATGCCAGACCATTTACTATCGCGCATGCTGGATGTACTAGCGATTGAACCTGACTGGTGAATATATTTAGACGAATATCTGCCATTAAAAGGTGTCTAAATTAAGCAGTGGATTTCATTTATTAATGTTCATTTTATTAACGACATCTTGTGACTGCGAGGGTCGTTGAAGGAAGCTTTCTTTCTTCTTTATGTTCTCTGCCCATTGGCAGGTTCGTATGACCAATGACGCCATCGTTCTCTGTCTTGTGCTCTTCTCTTCAGTCCACTGTATCCTTCTTCTTTTGTCATCATCCAGTCTAGCAGCATTGCCCTCGGTCTTCCTCGCGTCTTTCTCCCCTCCATCCTTCCCTCCATGATGTCTCTTAGCAGTGTCTCACTCCTTAGGATGTGCCCGATCCATTTCCTTTGTCGTCCGCGTATAGTACTTATGAGTGATCTTTGTTCTTCTACCATTTGCAGGATTTCCTCGTTCGTCCTCCGTTCCACCCAGCTAACTCTCTCCATTCTGCGCCACACCCACATCTCGAAGGCCTCCAATCTTTTTATGTCGTCCTTCCTCATTGTCCATGTCTCGGAGCCGTACAGCACCACACTCCACACCAGTGTCTTCACCATTCTCTTCTTTAGATTCTTGCTTAAGGTTCCTCTCATCAGCTCTCCTCTTTTGTAAAATGCATCTTTTCCCATGGATATTCTTCTTTTTATTTCCTCGTGGCATCTTGCATCGTCTGTGATCACACTTCCTAGATAGCAAAACTTCTCCACCTGTTCTATTTCTTGTCCGTTTAGTGTGATCTTTATTGTTTGTGGTATTATACCGCTTCTCTTGTTTATCTTCATTACCTTTGTCTTCTTTACGTTTATTTTCATTTCATATTCCAGTGATACCGTATTTAGACGATCCATCATCCTTTGTAAGCCCTCCTGGCTAGTTGCCAGCATCGCCTGGTCATCTGCAAATCTCAATGCCTTCACCCTTCTTCCTCCTACCTTTATCCCCTCCTCCATATCGTCTAGCGTTTCTCTTATGATCTCTTCTATATAGATGTTGAATAGGATTGGTGACAGTGGGCATCCTTGTCTTACCCCTCTTCCTATTTTTCCTGGTTCTGAGTACTCTCCATCAACTCTTATTTTCACTCTTTGTCCCATGTATAGATTACCTATCAATCTTCTTTCTCTCCAATCCACCCCTTTTCTTCTCAGTATTCCCATTAGCTTTCTCCAGTCTACTCTGTCGAAAGCTTTTTCATAGTCGACGAAGCAGATATATATGTCTTGGTCATGTTGGATGCTTCTTTCTGCTATTATCCTCAATGCTGCTATCGCATCTCTTGTCCCCTTTCCCTTTCTAAACCCATATTGGTCCTCTCCCAAGCAATTTTCTGCTTCCGCCTTTGTCTGCAGTCTCTTTGTTATAATTCTTAGCAGGATTTTTGATGCATGTGTCAGAAGGCTTATCGTGCGATGGTCTTCGCAATTTGTTGCATTCTGCTTCTTCTGTATTGGTATAATTATTGTCTGCAGGAAGTCCTTTGGCCATTCTCCCGTGTTGTAGATGTCCCGGCATAGTTGCACCACCTCGCTCATTGCCTTCTCTCCAAGATTTCTGAGTATTTCTATTGGGATGTTGTCAATTCCTTCCGACTTCCCATTCTTCATGTCCTTAATTGCAGCCAAGACCTCCTCTCTCATCACCTCCGGACCCATGCCGTCCTCCACCTGTGTTTCTTCCTGCTTCCGTTCTTGTTTCCTCATTTCTTCCTCGATGCTTCCACTTCCTGTATATAATTCCTCCACATATTCCTTCCATCTTTCCCTTATATCATCTGCGTCCTCCAGTAGTCTGCCGTCCTTGCTCTTGATTGCACCTCCTCTTCCTGTATTTTGCTTCTTGCTTAGTGATTTTATTTTACCGTACACCAAATCGCTTCGCCCCTGTTCCTGCAGGAGTTCCAGTTCTCTGCACTGCTCCTCCCACCACATTTCTCTTGCTTTATCCGTTGTTCTTCTCAGCTGGTTGTTAAGTCTTCTATATTCCTGTTTAGCCTCCTCTGTACTTTGATGTTTCCATTTTCTTCTCTCCTCCATGTCTTTTATCATCTCTGTTGTTATCCATGGTTTACGTGGTTCGTTTCCCTTTTGGAATCCTATCGTTTCAGTCGCCTCTTTCATCAATGCCTCTTTTAGGTTCGTCCACCTCTCTTCTGTTTTTGTTCCCTCTTTTAGATTTTCTACTTTTTCCTCTAGGTTCTTCGATACTTCTCCCATCTTTGTTTTTATCATTTCTTTGTTCCACTTCATTTTCTTCACTCTTTTCTTTTTGATGAACTTAAGTTGTAGGCTCACTGTCATAGCTACCATGTTATGGTCTGTATCTGCATCTGCCCCGGGAAGGGCTCTCGCATTCTTCACACTATTTCTGTACCTCTGCCTTACCATTATGTAATCCAGCTGGTATCTTTCCCTGTCTCCTGGTGATTTCCACGTGTACCTTCGTCTTTTTTCCTGCTGGAACCATGTGTTCGTTATTACCAGTCTTTGCCTTTTGCAGAATTCCATTAATTTCTCTCCTCTCTCATTTCTCTTCCCCAATCCGAATTTCCCTATTATACCTTCCTGTTCGCCCTCTCCCACTACTGCATTCCAGTCTCCCATTACTATCACATAATCCGTACCTTTGATGTCTTCTAATCCTCTCTCTATTTTCTCATACATGTCATCCACCTCCTCTTCCTTATGCGCCGACGTAGGCATATACACCTGTACTATTGTTGAAGGAAGCCTTACGGCGATATTCCGTATAGCGACGCTTTGTGATCAGAAAGACGATTTAACAAGCAGGATAACCGTCGCCCTCCTCCTTTATCCAGTCTTCGTACTGGCACCGCCCGAAGACAGCATAGAGTTTATGTAGCAACATTTGGTGAATAGCGACATCTTGTGTATGTCAGCTCAGTTGACGTCAATGTTTTCTTTCGTTTCGCACTCAAAGTGAAGTCTACCTAGCAATTAAATGCGGAAAGTCATTATTTATAGCTGCGAATGGAAACGTTTTAAAGGTGTCTTAAGAGAGCAGTAGATTCAACGTATTAATGTCCAGAGTATTAACGACACAGCGTTATTATCGACGCCCTACGGCGATTACGTATAGGCGCTATACATGGGCGTCTGTCGGTGGACAAGGGGACATTTACCCCTGGATTATGCAAATATTTTACAAAATTACAATCTTTTAATTTTTATGAATATTACAACAGTTCCAACACGGTTGTCAATGCGAGAAAACGCTTAATTATTTAGGTAAAGTCCTTGACCATCATTAATTTTTTAAGTTGTTACTTGTTCTGTGGTAAAGAATTTATTCTATCTAAAAAAGGTCATTTTGCATCCCGTAATAAAATTTTACTCCCATACAAATCATTTGCCCCTCCTCCTTAAAAAATTCATGCGGACGCCCATAGCGCTATATAAATCGTCGAATGGCATGAATATGCAATGAGATTATGCAAATGATTGAGATGAATGAAGCAGGAGTTTGGTTCCCTCGCGTTGAAGGTCATTCTCAAAGTCACGATGTCCAGTTGATGGTCAATCGGTGGATGGTCAGTGCAAAAAGTTACAGAAGCAGACAGAGAACTGTTGACATTTATGATTCAAAAGCGTCATTAAAATGCATAAAGAATTCTCACTCTCTTCTGTATTTTCTATACAAGTTCAACACAAACAGACAGAAAAATCGTTTCTATATTTCACGTCACGTTGTAACAAAGACGAGTTAAGAAACGATATTAGCGTCGCCCTCCTCCTTTATTCAGCTTCAGACTGGCACCACCCGAAGATAGCATGGAGTTTAAGTGCAGCATTTAGTGTATAATGTCATCTCAGTCGATGTTGTCCTTCATATGCCGTTTAGTTATAGCTGGAAATAGAAGCGTTTAAAAGGTGTCTAAGTGGAGCAGTGGATTGCATATATTAATGTCCATTATACTAACGACATCTTGTGACTGCGAGGGTCGTGGACGACAACCTTATGGCGACTCGAAGTACTTGATTAAACAATTGGTAAATATCTGGCTGAGAAATGCAGCGTTTTAAAGGGTGCGTATAATTGCAATCGTGGATTTTTTTGCAGTGTTTCGTGTTTAGCGACATCATGTGGATGTCAGTTTCGTTGAAATCGGGGCTCGTGCACCCTGCGCATGCCAAACGAACCAGCGACTATTATTATTATTAATCCGAAGTTTAACGTCGTCTTATGACATCAATGGCCGTTGACGACAATTCACAAATACAATTAACAGAAAACGATAAACTTATAGCAGCCGAAAGACACCATTTAAAGGTGTCAAACAGAGCCGTACAATATCACTAATGTCACATCATTTAAATCAGTATATCTAACATTGTCTATGATACACATAGTGATTAATGTTTTGATGCAGATTAAACAGTATTTCGCAACAATTGTCATACATAAGAAATATTATAGCACTTTCAAATATAAATGCACAGTCGGACCTACATATAATTATAATTATGACATTATATTCTTATTCTACTTTTGAAATTTCTAAGCGATTATCTCTTAATCTACAGTTCTATGAAATCCTACAGTAAATCTTAATATCTATTGCTACAATCATATCATGTATGAAATAGTAACAATTTCACAAACAGCATTCACATTGATTGAAACATGTGGTATACCGGTACCATTGTTTCTTTTTAAACTGTTCTGGTATTTAACACACTCAACTATAAATTTAATTTATTAACAAAGCATATATGAACATATAATTACAATTGCAATTTTTAAAGCCAGCGACTAAACGCGATTAGTGAATATTTATAGCTCAGAAAGGAAGCGTTTAATAGGTGTCTAAGCGGAGCACTGGATTTAATGTAAAAACTTCCATTGTATTAACGACATCTAGTGACTGCGAGGGTTGTTGACGGAAACGCTAGGTTAATTTTTTGTATAGCGACGCTTTATGATGACAAAGACGATGATCAACATTACGTTCGACCTCGGCCTAAGTCTACAGCCGTCGGAAGTGACGACCTGTTCATCGAAGAATACTCTGTCTTCCGCATGCTGGAGGCTGCCGGAAGGACCTCAGCTGGACCTGACGGAGTGCCACCTTGGCTATTAAGTAGAACCGCTGCGGCTATGGCACAGCCAATCGCGGCTCTCTTCAACCTTTCCATTGGAGCAGCGTATATTCCTCCTCAGTGGAAGATTAGTTGCATCACTCCTGTCCCAAAGGTTTCCCGCCCGAAGACGGAGGCCGATTACAGGCCAATCTCAATCACTTCAGTCCTCTGTCGTATACTTGAGCGGATCGTGGTGCGCAAGTATTTCTATCCGATGTTGACGTACGAACAGAACAACCGTGACTTTCAAGATCAATATGCGTTTCGGCCCACCGGGTCTACTACTGCCGCACTTAGTTCATTAACGCACCAACTAACTGAAATGCTGACGTCCAGCCCCTATGTACATCTGATAGCGCTGGATTTTTCAAAAGCATTTGATACGGTGAGGCATGACTATCTGGCTGAACAGATGGCGGACTTACCCATTCCCGACGTTGCTTACAATTGGATCATTGCGGCCCTCCACCAACGACAACATTGCACTAAGTTTAAAGGAATTACCTCTGCGGCGATTGAAATCAACTGCAGTATTGTCCAGGGATCAGGAACTGGTCCGATACTGTTCCTAACAGCAATATCCAAATTTAAACCTAAACATCCAACTAACCGGATACTCAAGTACGCTGACGATACCTATCTCCTGGTTCCTGCTGCCAATAGCAACCTGATAAACTCGGAAATCAGGCACATCGAGATCTGGGCTGCGAGATGTAATCTGAAGCTTAACCAAGCAAAGACCCAGGAAATGGTTGTCCGTAAGCCGATAAGAAAACTGAATGAAAACCATCCGATGGAGATTCCTGGTCTTTCCAGAGTCAGAATCATGAAGATCTTGGGTGTCACGCTCTCCGATGACTTCTGCTTTGACGTGCATGTTGACAATCTATGCACTGGTGCAAGACAATCAATGTATGCATTACGGATCCTGACTACTCATGGACTACTTGGCCCCTCAATGTACGATGTGGTGACAGCTACCACAGTGACGAGGATGACGTACGCTGCGTCCGCTTGGTGGGGTTATGTGGGGCAGAGGGGACGTGAGAGACTACAGGCAATATTTAGGAGACTGATTAAAGCTGGTTATCTTCCTGTGGACTACCCTAGATTCGAACAATTGATCCGTACTGCTGATTCTAAACTTTTTACGACCGTCCTTACATGTCCTACACATGTGCTTCATGTGCTGTTACCTCCTGTTAAGCATACGGGTTATACTTTGCGACCCCGTGTTCATAATCGGGTTCTCCCGACTGCTGACAGTCTAGCTCGTAAATCTTTCATAATTAGGATGATTTTCACCGGAATATAGGCCTTAGTACTTTAATCTGGACGTGATATACATGTGTAAACCAAAATGCGGTTAGCAGTTGGATTAATAAAGGATATACTTACTTACTTACTTACTTACTTAACAAACAGGATTACCGTCGCCCTCCTCCCGTTTTCGTTTATCCAGACTTCAGACTTGCACCACCAGAAGACAGCATGAAGTTTAAGTAGCAGCATTTTGGTCTAGGAGCGCTCCTGAGTAGTTCACCTTGAAGGGGCGCTATATAAAAGCTCCTTGATATTAATAATTTAGCGTAAAGCGACATCTTGTGAATGTCAGCTCTGTCACTGTGGACGTCGATGTTTTTCTTCTTTGCTTGAAGTAAAAAATGTGACGATTAAACGAGGATGGTGACTATTTATAACTGCGATTATAAGCGTTTTAAAGGTGTCTAAGCGGAGCCGTAGATTGTATTAATGTCAATAGTATTAATTACACAGCGTTATTATCGAAGCCCACAGTGATAATTTATAGGCGCTGTATATATCGTCGAATGAGATGAATAAGTACTGAGATGACCTATGGACGAGATGAATGGTCGAAGGTCATTCTCAAGGTCACGCTGTCCAGTTGATGGTCAATCGGTGTGTGGTCAGTGGGCGGATAGGGAGGGAAGTTCGCAGCCACCTCTGAGCCGGACACACATCAGGGCGTCATTTGGCATCTGAGGGAGACATTTGTCATCGATCGGTGGAATGGTCTGAAGGTCTTTCCGTGTCCCAGGAGACAAAATAATGGATGACGAGAAAAGGCGTTAGACGATTATCATCACGTGGTCGACAGAAGTCACATCTCTTCCCTAGGAATTAGTCATCCATCTGTTTCATTCATACAACCATCCATCCATTCAGCCGTCCATCCATCCACCCATCCATCTGAGGTAAGCGGAGAGAAAACAAACAGGCAGGCAGGCAGAGAGAGGCAGACAGACAAACGCAGGGAGACAGAGAGACAGAGAGAGAGACAGAGATGATTCCATTACTACGTATATGTTCCGTTGTTCGACGCTGAGCTCTCGATCAAAGAAGAGAACTGGAAAAAGACGAAGGAAGAAGGAAGCGGAGGATGAGGAAGAGGAGAAGGATGATGATGATGATGACGAGGAGGAGGTGGAAGAAGATATGGCGAGGAAAATCGGAGACCGCCATTAAAACAATAAGCAAACTATTAACGTGCACGAAGTCGCTAGCAAACGATAGCTTAGCGACTGGTTTCGACTTGAGGGCTTAACGGCGGAGGTCCCGTGGTCTATTGAGAGTGATTGTGTTGCTCTGAGGAGAGATGAAGCACTGTGTTGTTTTCATTTGCTGCGGACATTTGTCTGGATCCTTTTGCCACCTTAGAAACATTTTGCCCCCCGGAAAAATTCCTGCGGATGCCCATGGTGACTCATGTTTCTGACTAGGGCACGCCGCGCCGCGCCGACGCCGACATTTTGTGGGCGCCGCCGCCGCCGATATTTGTTCGTCGGCGCGCCGCCGCCGCCGACCAAAAATGACCGGCGCGCCGCCGCCGACACTATGACGTCGGCGCAGGGCTCTACAATCACACTACCAATCACATCGTTATGATCAAAAGTAATGTTTGTTCATTGTTTGATTTGCATACAATGACTTCCTGTAGCTTTTGTTTCTCGGCGTTTTCATTAACGATGTTGATCTCAGGTCTACTTATTCTAACATATAAATTTCCTGAACACACAGGTCGATGACATCTTGCGTTAAAGCGGTGGGCTTCGAGGCCATCACCACAAAATTACCGCTGCCTATTGCATAATAATGGTAATAGTCTCGCATTCAATTTTATTTTTAAGGGCTTGTGTTTTATTTGGGATCACCTCACCATGGGAGTTGATCACGCAGACGGTAATATCGTCATAATAAACACGGTCTTTGCAATGTACACCTTAGTGGGCAGTTTTCCAAGGGCCTGGATCGGAGGATTAGAATTAAGACGGCCACTAAGTCAAGTCTCGCGGTAAACAAAGACGTAGGCAGCGGAGAGAGAGAGAGAGAGAGAGAGAGAGAGAGAGAGAGAGAGAGAGAGAGAGAGAGAGAGAGAGAGAGAGAGACAGACAGACAGACAGACAGACAGACAGACAGACAGACAGAGACAGACAGACAGACAGAGACAGACAGACAGACAGGCAGAGGCAGAGACAGAGTCAGAGTCAGAGACAGCTACAGCGACAGAGACAGACAGAGAGACAGACAGAGACAGACAGGGACAGGCAGAGACAGAGACAGACAGAGGCAGAGATAGTGGTCAGCTATCGTTACATGTCATCTAAATATTCTCTGTTCCTGTGAAGCGAGCGCACTATGAACACCCTGCGGGTCGACGATAATACGGAATTTTTAAGAGCATGATATGGCGAGAATTCCTCAATTGTTATTCGGATATAAACAACAATGAGAGACGAGAGAAAACAGACAAAAGTGCAAAGTGAGTTACAGAGGCGGACAGATAGGCAGACACTATTTCCCGAGAGTTGTTGATATTTATGATTCAAACATCAATAAAATACACAAAGAATCCTCACTCTCTTTTGTATTTTCTGTACAAGTTCTAGACAGACAGACAGTTAGTTTCTGTATAGTGATGAGTTGTGATAACAAACACGAGTTAAGAATCGAGATTACCGTTTCCCTCCTCCCTTATCCAGCTTCAGACTGGCACCACTCGAAGACAGCATGAAGTTTAAGTGTTGCATTTAGTGCATAGTGATATCTTGTGAATGCCAGCTCAGTCGATGTTTTCCTTCGCATAACAGCGGACGACGATAATTATATCTTTCGTTCATCTGACGATTCAAAGCGGATTGCAATTATTTATAGCTATATATAGAAGCGTTTAAAAGGTGTCTAAACTGGAGCAGTGGGTTTAATGTATTAATGTTTATTGTACCAACGATATCTTGTGACTGCGAGGGTCGTTGACGGCAACCTTATGGCGACTCGAAGCAATTGTTTGTGTGTATATAAGTTTATTTAACGACGCATTCATATCACTGAAGATTAGCGTCAGGCAGAGCATATATAAACGGAGTACATAATGGCCTACGTTTGGGTCCAAGACAGGTGTGCTGACGGCCGGCTACCTAACTAGAAAACCCCGTTGGGTAAACTGGATGGTAGGATTTTTCCATGCTCGGTCAGCGGAGTTGGGTTTTCTTCCCTCCTTCGTCTTGCTTACAATTGTGGTGCTTGATATTTGAATGCGACTGGTGAATATATAAAAAAGAATGGACACGTTTTAAAGGTGTCTAACTGGATCTGATATATTAATGTTATTTGTAGTAACAACATTATTATTAAAGTAGTTTTATATACCACCCCTTCAAGATTGCCTACTCAGGAACACTCCCAGCCCAACCACGGTCGAACAACGCAGTTTTGAGAACAGTAAGAATCAAGGTGAAATAACCAATCGGTCTTGCAGCCGGTAAAATAAAGAATATACTTACTTACTTATTTGGAGGAGCTTGGTAGGGAGCCCATTCAGGTCATGGAACCTTATCACTGCGAGGGTCTTTGACGGAAACCCTACGGCGATTTTCTGTATAGCACCGTTTTGTGATAACAAAGACGAGTTAACAAACAGGATTACCGAATTTATCGTCGCCCACCTTTTTTATCCAGTCTTCGGACTGGCACCGCCCGAAGAGAGCATGCAGTTTGTGTAGTAGCATTTAGAGCATAGTGACATCTTGTGAATGTCAGCTCAGTTGACGTCGACGATAAACTTCGTATTGCGAACCTAAGAAATCAGACGATTGTACGCGGATGGTGATTGTTTTTATAACTGCTAATAGAGGCGTTTTAAAGGTGTCTAAGCGGAGCAGTGGATTTCAAATATTAATTTTTTTTGTATAACCGACATCTTGTAACTGCCAAGGTCGTTGATGGCAGCCTTATGGCGATTCGAAGCAATTGCTATCCTAGCGATTAAACGATTGTTTAATATGTAGCTGAAAACGGCTGCATTTCAAAGGGAGTGTATAACCTACAACTGCAGATTTTATGTATGAATACGTAGCGCTTTGAGACATCTTCTGGATGTCAGTTTCGTTGAAGTCAACCTTAACCTACACATGGAGAAATCCTAATCGACGTATCGATTGAATTCGATTGGTATTTTTATATATAGAGAAGAAGAACTGCGGCTGTATAATTGGATCAATGGTTTTCGTGCGTTAATGTTCATTGTAATAACGACATCTTGTGACTGCGAGGGTCGTTTTCAGCAACCATACGGTGATTTTCTGTGTAGCGACGCTTTGTGATGACAAACATGTGTTAATAAACAGGATCACCGTCGCTCTCCTCCATTATCTTGTCTTCGAACTGGCACAACTCGATGACTCGATTGATACAACAATGTTATGGGTGAGGTAGAGACGAGAGAGGAACAGACAAAGGTGCAATGTGAGTTACACAGGCGGACAGATAGCAGACTAATACCCGAGGGTTGTTGATATTTATGATTCAAAAGCGTCATTAAAATGCAAAAAGAAATCTCACTTTTTTTATACAAGTTCTACACAAACAGACAGATAGTGATAGTTTCTGTATATCGCGACGCGTTGTGATAACAAAGTTGGCAAACAAGATTACCATCGCTCTCCTCTAGAGCTGTACCGATGCATCGGCAGCATTCATAATCGGGCCGATTATTAGAGGTATCGGCATAATTTGCATCGGCTAAAAATAATCGGCGCCGATGCAAATTACTTTATAATTAACTTTTTTTCACAATAATCGTTAAAAAAAGAAAAATTAGCATAAATATCTATGTTTTGTTTCTTATTATTGCTTTATATTTAGCACTGCACTACTTACTAGGCACCGTAGAAATCAAGGACCTATTTTACACAGGACTGGAAACTCCTTAATATATACAAAGTCCAGTGCGTAGTTTTGGGCGATAACAAAAAAAGCGGACTCATACGCGTTATCGGCTATTTCAATAATCGGCTATACGCGGTATCGGCATAATCGGCAAAAGGGTTATCGGTACACCTCTACTCTCCTCCTTTATCACGAATGAACGCGAATGGTGTTTATTTATAGCTGGAAATAGAAGCGTTCAAAAGGTGTCTAAGCGGAGCAGTGGATTTCATGTAGTTATGCCCTTTGTACAACGACATTTCGTGACTGCGATGGTTGTTAACGACAATCTTGTGGCGCCTCGAAGCAATTGATTAAACGATTAGTAAATATATGTAGCTGAGAATAGCTGCGTTTAAAGGCTTTATGTAAATGCAATTGTGGATTTTATTTGGCAGTGTTTAGTGTTTACTGCTTAGCGACATCTTGTGGATGTCAGTTACGTTGAAACCCGGGACCATCCAAATTGCACTAGTGATTGAACCTGACTGGCGAATATATTGAGACGAATGGCTACCATTAAAAGGTGTCTAAATAAAGGAGTGGATTTCATGTATTAATGTTCATTTCATTAACGACATCTTGTGACTGCGAGGGTCGTTGACGGAAACCTTACGGCAATTTTCCGTGTAGCGACGCTTTGTGATAATAAAGACGTTTTAACAAGCAGGATAACCGTCGCCCTCCTCCTTTGTCCAGTCTTTGTTCTGGCACCGCCCGAAGACAGCATAGAGTTTATGTAGCAACATTTAGTGTATAGCGACAACTTGTGTATGTCAGCTCAGTCGATTTCAATGTTATCTTTCGTTTCATACTCAGGGTGCAGTCTACCGGGCAATTAAATGCGGATGGTCATTATTTATAGCTGCGATTGGAAACGTTTTAAAGGTGTCTAAACAGATCAGTAGATTCAATAAATTAATGTCCAGAGTATTAACGACACAGCGTTATTATCGATAATATAATTTTTTTTCGTTTAATATTTTCAAACTGACAATTACGCAGTATGATTACAAATCAGTATGAACGGATGATCACAAGTTACTACAGGAGTCGAATTTAACTGTATACGGCAGCCATGCAAGACGCCAATCACGTCCTACATGTCATTTTTTAAGAAAGCGCCATCTCGCGAATGAAAATAGGCTGAGTGGACCTTTTTGGAAGGGTTGCGGGAAGCGATTCCGCTACCGGTTGCTCTTCACGCCAGTGATGTTACCACTACTCCATGGATGCCCAACGGCGATTACGTACAGGCGCAATCCATGGGCGTTCGGAAGGGGCAAAGGGAGAATTTTCCCCCAGGATTATGCAAATATTTTTGATTTCTATGAATATTACAACAGTCCCAACACGGTTGTCAATGCGAGGAAACACTTAATCATTTAGTTAAAATCCTTGACCATTTTTAATATTTAAAGTTGTTACTTGTTCTCTGGTCATGAATCTATTCTATGTGAAAAAGTCATTTTGCCTCCCGTAATAAAATTTTACCCCCATGCAAATCTTTTGCCCCTCCTCCTTAAAAAAATCATGCGGACACCCATAGCGCTATATAAATCGTTGAATGGCGTGAATACGCAACGAGATAACGCAAATGGTTGAGATGAATGAAACAGGCGTTTGGTTCTCTCGCGTTGAAGGTCATTCTCAAAGTCACGATGTCCAGTTGATGGTCAATCGGTGGATGGTCAGTGCAAAAAGTTACAGAAGCAGACAGAGAACTGTTGACATTTATGATTCAAAAGCGTCATTAAAATGCATAAAGAATTCTCACTCTCTTTTGTATTTTCTATACAAGTGCAACACAAACAGACAGAAAAATCGTCTCTATATATCACGACACGTTGCAACAAAGACGAGTTAAGCAACGAGATTAGCGTTGCCCTCCTCCTTTATTCAGCTTCAGACTGGCACCACCCAAAGATAGCATGGAGTTTGAGTGCAGCATTTAGTGTATAATGTCATCTCAGTCGATGTTGTCCTTCATATAGTGGGCGATGATAAGCGTCGTACTAGAAGAATCTGACGACTGAAGGCGGATAGCGTTTATTTATAACTGCCTGGGTTAGAGTTGAGTATGGTGTCCCACAGGGTTCTGTCCTTGGCCCCATTCTGTATTTACTCTACACAGCTGACATACCTTCTATATTTACTAAACACTTTACCTCTGGTCACCTTTATGCAGATGACGTTCAGATCTTTGTCCAAGGCGCATCATCTCAGCAGATCTCCCTTGTTGGATCCATTCATTCCCTGTCACATGATCTCCACTCTTGGATGTCATCAAATCGACTTAACCTTAACTCTTCTAAGACCCAACTGATCTGGTTTGGCACTAAACAGCAACTTTCTAAACTTGATATCCCACTTCTGTCGTCAATATACCCTGCTTTTTCATTTTCATCCAGTGTTCGGGATTTGGGTGTCACCCTTGATAGTACCCTCTCGTTTTCTGAACACCTCTCCCACCTGACACGTTCCTGTTTCTATCATCTGAGGCGTTTGAGGGCTGTAAGAAGATCAGTTTCTCCTTCAGTTTTCACTACTATGGTCCATGCCTTCATTTGCTGCCGCATTGACTATTGCAATTCATTGTTTGCTGGGCTCCCTCAAGCGCGCCTTTCATCTCTGCAGTCTGTTCTGAATGCGGCTGCCAGGCTCATTGCCCGTTTTCCTCGCTTCTCTCACATAACTACCTTTATGACTGATGTACTTCACTGGCTTCCTGTTGCTTCCCGCATCCAATACAAGGTTCTTCTCCTGGTCTCTAGGACTCAACTGGGAAAAGCTCCTAAATACCTCTGTGACCTAATGCGCAAACCTCTATCTGCTCTGTCTTCCCGCCCTCTTCGGTCTGCTGACCGCTTTGATCTGCTTGTCCCTCGCGCAAGGACTTCGATGGCTCAGCATCGTGCTTTTGCCATCCTTGGCCCTTACCTTTGGAATGACCTGCCCCCCTCTCTCCGTAGCAAGATATTGCTTGGGATCTCGCCTTCTTCTCTCCGCTGCCTAAAGACCTTTCTTTTCCCTCGGGGCTGACACGCTGGGAGCGCCTCTGAATAGTCTATGCTGTGAGAGGCGCTTTATAAATAATCATATAAGATAAGATAAGATAAGATAATGTCATCTCAGTCGATGTTGTCCTTCGTATAGTGGACGATGATAAGCGTCGTACTAGAAGAATCTGACGACTGAAGGCGGATAGCGTTTATTTATAACTGAAATACAACCGTTTAAAAGGTGTCTAAACAGAACAGTGGATTGCATATATTAACGTCCATTATACTAACGACATCTTGTGACTGCGAGGGTCGTTGACGACAACCTTATGGCGACTCGAAGTACTTGATTAAACGATTGGTAAATATGTAGCTGAGAATTGCAACGTTTAAGATAACTGCAATCGTGGATTTTTTTGCAGTGTTTCGTGTTTAGCGACATCTTGTGGATGTCAGTTACGTTGAAATCGGGGATCGTGCACACTTGACATTCTGAACGAACTAGCGATTAAACGCGATAAGTGAATATTTATAGCTGTTAAAGGAAGCGTTTAAAAGGTGTCTAAGCGGAGCACTGGATTTAATGTAATAACTTCCATTGTATTAACGACATCTAGTGTCTGCGAGGGTCGTTAACGGAAACGCTAGGTTAAGTTTTTGTATAGCGACGCTTTGTGATAACAAAGACGAGTTAACAAACAGGATTACAGTCACCCTCCTTGCCTTTTCTTTATCCAGACTTCAGGCTGGCACCACCCGAAGACAGCATGAAGTTTAAGTAGCAGCATTTTGGACTAGGAGCGCTCCTGAGTAGATCACCTTGAAGGGGCGCTATATAAAAGCTCCTTAATATTAATAATTTAGCGTAAAGCGACATCTTGTGAATGTCAGCTCAGTCACTGTGGACGTCGATATTTTTTTTCTTTGCTTGAGGTGAAAGAAATCCAACGATTAAACGAGGATGGCGAACATTTATAACTGCGAATATAAGCGTTTTAAAGGTGTCTAAGCGGAGCCGTAGATTGTATTAATGTCAATAGTATTAATAACATAGCGTTATTATAGAAGCCCACAGTGATAATTTATAGGCGCTGTATATTATCGTCGAATGAGATGAATAAGTACTGAGATGACCTATGGACGAGATGAATGGTCGAAGGTCATTCTCAAGGTCACGCTGTCCAGTTGACGGTCAATCGGTGTGTGGTCAGTGGGCGGATAGGGAGGGAAGTTCGCAGCCACCTCTGAACCGGACACTCATCAGGGCGTCATTTGGCATCTAAGGGAAGCATTTGTCATCGATCGGTGGAATGGTCTGAAGGTCTTTCCGTGTCTCAGGAGACAAAAATTAATGGGTGACGAGAAAAGGCGTTAGATGATGATCGACCGAAGTC
>OY744614.1:525259-545259 GCA_963556255.1 Allolobophora icterica | reverse complement strand
GGCGTAGAGTGCGAGAGGTACAGAGATCGAGTCCCATAGGCGGACATGCTTTGTAGGCTGCAATTTGCGCCGTGTATTGCAGGCTGTCTGTTCTGTTAGTAGTTAAGATTTATCGCATAACATGTACTGATTTGTAATCATACTGCGTTGTTGTCAGTTTGAAGATATTAAACGAAGATTATTATTATTATTATGTGAGATGTCAGAAATCTGACGATTGAAAGCGGATGGTTAGTATTTATAGTTGCGAATAGAAGCGTTATAAAGGTGTCTAAGCAGAGCAGTAGATTTCATGTATTAATGTTCATGGTATTAAGGACACCGCGTTATTATCGACGCCCTATGGCAATAATTTATAGGCGCTGTATAAATCGTCGAATGACATGAATAAGTAATGAGTTGATGGATGGACGAGATGAATGAAGCAGGCGTTTGTTTCCCTCGAGTTGAAGGTCATTCTCAAGGTCAGGCTGTCCAGTTGATGGTCAATCGGTGGATGGTCAGTCGGCGAATGGGGAGGGGAAGTACGCAGCCACCTCTGAGCCGGACACATCAGGGCGTCATTTAGCATCTAAGGGAAGCATTTGTCATCGATGCATTCATTCGTCTGCGGAACACAAACGCAGGACGATGACGACAAAATAATCAATCAATCAATCGATTGTTCAATCAATCAATTGATCCGTCAATCGATAACTCAATCAAAATGACAATCATTCAATAATCGGTCAATCGACGGAGCAATCAACGATCAACTGACACACATATTGAGTGACTGACTGACTGTCTGATCGACCATTTGATCGATTGACTGATTGATTGATTTGTTTTGATAAATTGGATCTTAGGTTGGCTGGTGAATGAAATGCTTTCATGTGGGTTAGTGGCACCGTCTCTCTTATTCAACGGAATAAGAGAGAAGGCATCCAGTCCTCTCTAGATCAGACTTCTGTCTCCTTCTATATGTCTCTGTCTCTCTCTCTCTCTCTCTTTGTCTGTCTGTCTCTGTCTATCTCTCACTTACTCTCGTGATCGTATTGTTCGTCATTATGTTGCTGCTGATGATGATGATGATGATGATGATGATGATGATGATGATGATGATGATGATGATGATGATGATGATGATGATGATGATGATGATGATGATGATGATGATGATGATGATGATGATGATGATGATGATGATGATGATGATGATGATGATGATGATGATGATGATGATGATGATGATGATGATGATGATGATGATGATGATGATGATGATGATGATGATGATGATGATGATGATGATGATGATGATGATGATGATGATGATGATGATGATGATGATGATGATGATGATGATGATGATGATGATGATGATGATGATGATGATGATGATGATGATGATGATGATGAAGATGATGATGATGCAGCTACTGCTGCTGCTGCTGCTGCTGCTGCTGCTGCTGATGATGATGATGATGATGATGATGATGATGATGATGATGATGACGACGATGATGATGATGGTGATGATGATGATGATGATGATGATGATGATGATGATGATGATGATGATGATGATGATGATGATGATGATGATGATGATGATGATGATGATGATGATGATGATGATGATGATGATGATGATGATGATGATGATGATGATGATGATGATGATGATGATGATGATGATGATGATGATGATGATGATCATGATGATGATGATGATCATGATGATACTGTTATTGTGCATGATCATGATTTTCACGGTCATAATCACGATCATGATCATCTTGATCATGATTATCATGATCTTGATCAGGATTATAAATAACAAATGAATAATAAATAATAAATATCAAAAGCAGGGGCTTTTGCCACGGGCTGCGCTACACCAGGGCGCGCCAGAGCAAATGCCCTGGTAAAAAAGCCGTTGCCCTGGTCGATGCCCTGCCAGAATTTTTGCGCTGTCGAGAATTTGTTCGGGCATATTTGTTATATCCTGAAATTTATCTTAACTTAATTCACTAAAATGTTAAAATTTGCTTTACAAGACATCAAAAAGCGTTGCGCTTCCGGGGGCTTCGCCCATCTGACCTTCTGACTATAGTAGTGCCGAGGGGCAGTGGGGGCGATTATGGCAACCGCGGTATCGCGACCTTATAATCACCATTTATGCTCGCGCTACCGCGCTCTCCATAAATCGCCCTGTGCACTGGTTACTTGTATGACTGCCCTGGTTATGCCCTGGTTACAAAAAATGTCTGGCGCCGCCACTGGCTTTTGCCCTGTTAGGACCTCATGGGCGGAACAAAGATCGATAGCGACGCCCGTGGGAGAGACGAAGACATAGAGAGATAGGAAGAGAGAGATGGCAGAAGCCGAAATCTCTCATCAGCGCAATCTGGTCAGCCTTACTTGACGGAGGATTCTGTGCGTGCGTGCGTGTGTGCATAGTTAGTTATGGTAAAGCTAAGCGTGGGGTGCCAACTTATTCACGAGTGCTGCGTCAAGTCAGAGGGGTTTCCGGAGATGTCGAGGGAAGTTGTGTGCGTGTGTGTGTGTGTGTGTGTGTGTGTGTGTGTGTGTGTGTGTGTGTGTGTGTGTGTGTGTGTGTGTGTGTGTGTGTGTGTGTGTGTGTGTGTGTGTGTGTGTGTGTGTGTGTGTGTGTGTGTGTGTGTGTGTGTGTGTGTGTGTGTGTGTGTGTGTGTGTGTGTGTGTGTGTGTGTGTGTGTGTGTGTGTGTGTGTGTGTGTGTGTGTGTGTGTGTGTGTGTGTGTGTGTGTGTGTGTGTGTGTGTGAGAGAGAGTGAGACAGACAGACAGACAGACAGACAGACAGAGAGTCGGAGAATCGGAGGATTATTTATCAAAATCGGATTGGAGTCCCAGATGCACTGAAAGGATTGGGCAATGGAACACTGTTCGTAGAGTTTGAGTTATATTTGGAACACCGGGACATTAATCTGTTCATCTTAGCACCTAGAAAAGTGTTATCTAAATTACCTAGATGATAAGATGATACATTTTTGGCAGGCGATTATAATATAGACCTGTTGAACATTGACTCGAATATTCCTACTAGCACATTCTACAACCTACATGTCTCCCACCGCTTTGAGAAAGTTAAGACCAACGAGGATCACGCGGGTTTCGGCTACATTTATTGACAATATCCTTACGAATGTACTTTCGGACCACCTATAGACTCTGCTACAATTACTGAAGGCTTGTCTGATCACCTGCCCATCTACGTCATAATCAAAACTCCGCGGCTATTGCTGAATAAAATTCCAGCCAATGTGAAAAGAATTGTCTAATGATTTGCAATAACTACATTTAACAGCCGATTAAACGAGACAAGCTGGTCACAGGTCTGTGAAACATGTGATCGGGGAAATGCAAATCTTGCATACACAGTATTTATAGAAAAATACAAAACATTATATGAACATTGAACAGGCTTTAAAAAGCAGCTTATATGTCTAAAAGAAGTAATGAAATTAAACAGCCGGGGCGACAGCGACGGGGGGGTCCGTAGAGTAATGGATAACACACTGGCGTGAAGAGCTGAAGGTACCAAGATCGAAGCCCTCCTGTCCCTTCTCTCGGACATTTATACTGCCATTGACAGGTCTCATTTGACGCTTCTAGCGCTCTTTGATGTTTCCTCGGCCTTCGACATGGTTGACCATGAAATCCTACTTCGACGTCTTGAACTATCTTGTGGTCTCAGTGGTCTCCCTCTTCTTTGGTTCAAATCTTACCTCTCTGACCGTACTCAGAGGATTGTCCTTGGTGACTCCAAAACTGCCTGGGTTAGAGTCGAGTATGGTGTCCCACAGGGTTCTGTCCTTGGCCCCATTCTGTACTTACTCAACACAGCTGACATTCCTTCTATATTTACTAAACACTTTACCTCTGGTCACCTTTATGCAGATGACGTTCAGATCTTTGTCCAAGGCCCATCCTCTCAGCAGATCTCCCTTGTTGGATCCATTCATTCCCTCTCACATGATCTCCACTCTTGGATGTCATCAAATCGACTTAACCTTAACTCTACTAAGACCCAACTGATCTGGTTTGGCACTAAACAGCAACTTTCTAAACTTGATATCCCAATTCTGTCGTCAATATACCCTGCTTTTTCATTTTCATCCAGTGTTCGGGATTTGGGTGTCACCCTTGATAGTACCCTCTCGTTTTCTGAACACCTCTCCCACCTGACACGTTCCTGTTTCTATCATCTGAGGCGTTTGAGGGCTGTAAGAAGATCAGTTTCTCCTTCAGTGTTCACTACTATTGTCCATGCCTTCATTTGCTGCCGCATTGACTATTGCAATTCATTGTTTGCTGGGCTCCCTAAAGCGCGCCTTTCATCTCTGCAGTCTGTTCTGAATGCGGCTGCCAGGCTCATTGCCCGTTTTCCTCGCTTCTCTCACATAACTACCTTTATGACTGATGTACTTCACTGGCTTCCTGTTGCTTCCCGCATCCAATACAAGGTTCTTCTCCTGGTCTCTAGGACTCAACTGGGAAAAGCTCCTAAATACCTCTGTGACCTAATGCGCAAACCTCTATCTGCTCTGTCTTCCCGCCCTCTTCGGTCTGCTGACCTCCTTGATCTGCTTGTCCCTCGTGCAAGGACTTCGATGCCTTAGCATCGTGCTTTTGCCATCCTTGGCCCTTCCCTTTGGAATGACCTGCCCCCCTCTCTCCGTAGCAAGATATTGCTTGGGATCTCGCCTTCTTCTCTCCGCTGCCTAAAGACCTTTCTTTTCCCTCGGGGCTGACACGCTGGGAGCGCCTCTGAATAGTCTATGCTGTGAGAGGCGCTTTATAAATAATCATATAAGATAACATAAGATAAGATAAGTAGGACCCCGTAAGGTTTTTTCAGCCTTCCACTCGCTAGATGGCAGTGGTTAAATAATTGGTAGATCATGAAATGGTGCCGTGTAGCTGCCGCTTAAACAGTTATATTCGACTCCTGTAAAACTGTTATCGTGTGCTTCTACTATATATGTATGTAAGGCGCCCTCAGTGGCTGCCGTTTCTACTATATGTATGTTTACTGTACAGCGCAGTGCGTTTGCAGGCGCTTAATTAAAGAACATGATTATTATTATTATTATTATTATTATTATTATTATTATTATTATTATTATTATTATTATTATTATTATTATTATTATTATTATTATTATTATTATTATTATTATTATTATTATTGAAGTCGTGCAAAAAGAAACCTCGACTCTATAAAAAATTTCAAAACTCCTTCGATCGAAAATAGAGAGAAATTTGTAATTTACCGAAATAAATTTTAAACGATTTGAAAGAGGTTCACAGGCAGTACTGTGCACATGAGTTTTTAGAATGACCAGAACAAAACTTGGCAGGTAGCCTAATCAAAACGCTTCTTCATGGTGATGGTCATGCTACTATGCCAGATGGTTTTATCATTGAAAATGCCTTATTCGGTGATAAAAATCTTATAGCTAGCAAATTCAAGGACGTTTTACAGAGATTGGACCTATAGATTCGTCTGCAGCATAGCTCAAACAGATACTTATATCAGTGCTTTTTTCTGGAAAAAAGGTTCCGGAACGAAATAATTATGGGTGGGCTAAAATCCCGAGAAAAACGGGATTGGGGTGAGGAGGGGTCTCAATAAACACTGAAAACAGTTCAAAACACTGAAATGAAATTAAACTAACTAAATTATTGCTTCTATTATTAAAATAAATAAATTATTTTTTAGTACCTGAAAACAGGAGCCGGAGCGCCGTTCCGGCGCGTTCCGGCTGAAAAAGCACTGCTTTATATTCTGAATTCCTAAAGAATCCAGCGATCTCCTCCATTGGTGTCGTGTTAATCTGACCCTCGGAGATAATGCTGATAGCCAAAGAGCTTCGTGCGATATTTAGTGATGGACCTGATGAAATTAGCAGAAAACGTGCTAAATCTACAGTCAGTGCTTTTGTAGCGGCTTGGTTGCGTTACGGGCTCTAGAAATTGTCCGTGTTATTGTTAGCACAGATAATACACTAGCTGCTCAATCAATTCTTATGTGGTCCCCGACAACATGAAAATAGCTAAAGTAATACCCATCTATAAAAGCGGAGATGAGAAGAAACTTGTAAAATATCTATCTTACTGTATGCCGTTCAAAATACTTCGAGAAAATCATATATGGGATAATGATGTCATATACATCACATCAAATAACATAGGACAATACGGGTTCCGGAAAACCACTCCACTTTTATGGCCGTCATGGAAATGTACGATAGAATCTCCGAAGCCAGAGATAATGGTCACATTTTATAGGCATTTTCCTCGATCTATCAAAGCCTTTCGATTCAGTGACCCATGAAATTCTAATCTCGAAATTGCACCATTATTCTATAAGGGGTAAATGTCTAGATTGGATCATGAAGTTGATCCAACAACATCACCAACACTGCACGTACTAATACCAGGAAATACAGTATTCGAAACTATAGGGCCCGGTGCAATAACAATATTGTTAACAACAAAATCATCGTCCTCATTAACAGCAACAATATCATGAGCAACAACATCGACCTCAACAACATCATCATCATCATTACCAACAACAACATCATCATCATCAACATAAACACGAAGAACAACAACAACACTAACGACAACAACATTCGTCTTCAACGGGTCGACAAATAAGATGATTACAATGGCGACGACAATTTATTATTTAGCGCCTGTTCTTTGGCATCGAAGGGAAATTCATCGACGAGTCAGCGTAGTAGTGGAACCAAAAAAGTAGTACAACTGCGCAGAGTAAATCGGAATTATGAACAGCAACATCATCATCAGCAGTAACAACACCAATATAAAAAAACAACGTCGTCACTATCAACAACAACAACCATATCATTAAAAAATCATCATTATCATCAATAACGATATTATTAACAACAACATTATCGTCATCATCAACAACAACAATATGATGAGCAACAACATCGACCTCAACATCATCATCATCATTACCAACAACAACATCATCATCATCAACATAAACACGAAGAACAACAACAACACTAACGACAACAACATTCGTCTTCAACGGGTCGACACAAAAGATGATTACAATGGCAACAACAATTGATTATTTAGCGCCTGTTTTTTTGGCATCGAAGGGAAATTCATCGACGAGTCATGCAGCCAAGTAATGGAACCAAAAAAGGACAACAACTGCGCAGAGTAAATCGGAAGATGGCGCTGCGAGTGAAAATATTGCAAAACAAGAACAGATGCTTTTGTGGAAATTCGCCGAAGACGACGACGATTGCTTATAAAAGATTTACAACACAACGCATGGCTGCTTTATATAGCGGCAATCACTCGCCCGTGAAGAACGTTAGTTAGTTGACTGTGAGGCGCCATTGTAACGGCATGGCTGTGTTACGGCGCCATATAAATTGTCACTATTATTATTATTATTATTATTATTATTATTTTTATTATTATTATTATTATTAACGCCCACAGTGTACCATGGGTGCGATTTTTCCGGGAGATTACGACGGACAGTCTTCTAAAAGACGGAGTGGTTCTGGCGCGAAAACGGTGGCGATTTGCTACCTGAGTGGATCAATTATTATTATCGTTCATTATTACTATCATCATCATCATCATCATCATCATCATCATCATCATCATCGTCGTCGTCGTCGTCGTCATCATAATCACTAGCTGTAACCCGTGAAAAATCACGGTATGTAAAGTTTTTAAAGAAACTTTAATCTGGTTGAGAGTAAAAATGTAAATAACACGTAAGCTAAATTGTTATAAGTGCATTAATTGTGTGATGACAACATTTTTGGTAAACGTTTGATGCTCATCGTTGGTCGTCTTCGTTCAATGTTCATGTGTGTTGTTAACAAAGACCTTGAGGAGTAATTGATGATTTGTCAATGCAAGGTTAAACTGGGCTGAGAACTGAGAAGGGTCGGTTGAAAGTTATGTAATACATCTTGTAATACATGAACCATCGAAGAACCGGGACATGCCCTTCATGGGTTGCTCCTCCCCCCACCCCCGGTTAAGCCTGGGATATGGTCCATTCCTCCATGATATGAGTGACCAGCCGGCGTCAGTGAGGGAAGGAGCACAGCCTGCGCCCCAGACGCCATGACCGGGTGATGCCAAAAGCAGACAATCATACGAAGAAAACATTTATAGTCAAAATGTTATTCCACTATAAATTTATCATGATGTATGTATGCTGATGCATGTTCACCAGAGTGCTGTTTGGAAACTGGTATTATTAAAAAATATACTTACTTACTTACTTACTTTACAACAACCTGTGTAAAGTCCCTGCTTAGCCAGTTGCACAGACTAATATATATATATATATATATATATATATATTATATAAGTCTGTGCAGACTTGTATATATAGACATTATACAAGTCTATATATATATAGTCCCTTTACATTGATTCACACAGCGTAGATACATCATGAGCAGCCGGCTATTTTTATTTGGGTCTCTCTACTTGGCAGCCTGAGGCTGACCAGTTGAGCGTCAGGGAGGGAGGGAGGGAGGGAGGGAGGGAGGGAGGGAGGGAGGGAGGGAGGGAGGGAGGGAGGGAGGGAGGGATATGGTCCATTCCTCCATGATATGAGTGACCAGCCGGCGTCAGTGAGGGAAGGAGGGAGCTCCTTCCCTCCATTCCTCCCTCACCCTGTATGAAGTGAGCTTGGGTTGGCCGTAATAAGCACCTAGTGGATTTACGGGACCGACGGAATAACAGATATCGGTTATTATATTGTTTGATTGTTATTTTTATGCAGAAATATACTATCTGTGAACTGAGTTTTGTGTACAGTTTTGCAGTGCGAGATATTTAGCGTATATATTTAGTGCGCTTACTTTAGTTTCACGTGTATATGTATATATGATAGATGTATAACGTTTAGTCTTAGTGACACGCGCGGCCGGCCGATATCGGCAGCGGCGCGCTATATGTATATTATTAGAGTTCGCTTATGCGCACAGAAGACAGGTGTGTCAAGAGGCGCGAAGAATTATGCTGACTAGAGAAGTTTAAATTCGAGTGTGTTCGCTGTAGTAGTGTGGCTGACTAGTCGAGTTGTAATCGAATTGAGTTCTGTCTGTTTGTTTCTTATTAAACTGAAAAGATATTAAACTGTGTTGCTGATTAATTCAGGTTATACTTATACGTAGAATTAGTGTTCAAAAGGTGAACGTTAAATAGGCGTTAAGTACGAAGAGAACAAGGATTTAATCAGAAGGATTGTCAACGGAAGAATTGGGTTGACATTATTGGTGGCAGTGACGGTGTGGATAAGAACTCACGGTGAATAAATACTCATGGTGGATATAAACTCACGGTGGATTAAAATTCACGTTATCACCTCTTTCGGCGGATAAAAGAATCTACGACGGTGATTGAAGAATTTACAACGGTGTTAGAAGAATCTACGCGTTGTGTGCTGTGTGACGTGTCTACGATATCAACGACGGTGGAACACGAGAAACGGTATAAAAATTTCGTTGTTTTCCACGAACAAATATAAAAGAAATCCCGTTTGTTTATCGATTCACACAACAAGAAAAACCGTGATTTCTTTGAAAAGAGAAATCACCAAAGTAAACAAGTAAGATGGAGAAACTAAGTGCTGAAAGACAAGCAGATATTAAGAAGATGTCTACTGAAAGGCTAAAACAGCGTTTGTTGAAAGCTGGTTTTAAAGAAGAACAATTAGAAGGTATGTCACGTGGTGACATGATGCAGGGACTCGCCGATGTGTGGGTTAAAGAAGAAGTCGAAGAAGAAGGTGCCGTTGGCGGTGCCGTCGAAAAGGCTATTGAAAAACCTCCTGCGCCTATGTCTATGGAGATGTTGATGCAGTGGATGATGATGAAAGAAGATAGGGAGGAGAAACGGAGACAAGAAGAGAAAGAAAAAGAGGAGAGACGAAGACAAGAAGAGAAAGAAAGAGAGGATAAACGTAGACAGGAAGAGAAAGAGCTGAGACAAGAAGCAGAACGTGTAAGACAAGACGAATTGCGCTTGCAGAGAGAGAAAGAAGAGAAAGCAGAGCGTCTGCAGAGAGAGAAAGAAGAGAAAGCAGAACGTCTGCAGAGAGAGAAAGAAGAGAAAGCAGAACGTCTGCAGAGAGAGAAAGAAGAGAAAGCGGAACTTGCAAGGCAAGAAGAATTGCGCTTGCAGAGAGAGAAAGAAGAGAAAGCGGAACTTGCAAGGCAAGAGGAATTGCGTCTGCAAAGAGAGAGAGAAGATAAAGCAGAACAAGTGCGTAAGGCAGAACTTGAATTGCAAAAGAATCAGTTTGAGATTCAGTTAGAACAGTTGAAAAGAGATAGGGAAGATGCTGAAAGAAGAAGATTGGAGCAGATGATTGAAGTTGAAAAAGCTAGAAAAAGTGATGAAGAAGTACGTCAGCAACAGATTGAAGCAAAGAGAATGCGTGAAGAAGAAAAAGAAAAAGCGCGAACGTTAGAGTTAGAACGCGCAGAACAGATAAGACAAGAAGAACTCAAATTTCAGAAAGAAAGTTTGGAAAAGGCAGAGACAGAAAGACAGGAACGTCTGAAACTGGAGAAATCAAAATTGACATTGAAAGAAACGCAAATGAGAGAAGAACGGGAAGCAGAAAGAAGGAAACAGCAAGAAAGTGAAACTTTGGTGTCAAAAATTAAGAAAATAGGTGATGCAATGAAGCATGTATTGCCTCAAATGCCAACTGATATGATGGAGGTGCCATTATATTTTGAAACAGTCGAGAACGCGTTTCGTAGTTTTGCTGTGGAAAAGCCGTTTTGGGTTAAATTATTACTACCATTGATGACGCCGAAAGCTCGAACTGTTCTGAATAGATTGTCATTCGATGATCTAGACAATTACGATAAAGTCAAGCAGCACTTATTAAAAGAATTTAAGTTGACTTCGAGAGAATACAGAGCCAGATTTGTGGATGCTAAGAAGACGACAGAAGAGACTTATACGATGTTTACGGCAAGACTGAAGAACTTGCTAAACTATTACGTGAGAAGTCGAAACGTGAACAGAGAGTATGATACGCTCTTTGATTTGCTGGTAGCGGATAAGCTAAAAGAATGTTTACCGCCAGGTCCACTACAGTTTGTATTGTCGAAGGAAGGAACTGACTGTCTCCAAGCTAGTGCAGTGGCAGACCTAGCAGACATTCATGTAAACAATCGAATTGGGTTTGCGGTCCCAAATATAAACAGTTATCCTTCTCAACGTTCCATAAACCAAAGCCAGAGTGGAAAGTGGAAAAGTTATCCAGAAACAGGGAATCAGTTCAAAGGTAAAGAAGTCAAAGCTAGTGTCCCTGTACCCAATGAGACCAGAAAAGTGACGTTTGATCGTCAGGGATTTAACAAATCGTCAGCGCCGTTTGCCAAGAGGGAAGGCAACACATCGTTTACGCAGTATAAAAGAAATGAAGGAAATGAACAACGAGGTATTTCACAACCATACCATACAGTTGTGAAACGTTGTCACAATTGTGGTTCAGACAAACATTTGGTTAAATTTTGTCCAGTTCCAGTGGCAGCAGCTAGTTCTAGCAGAAATCAAGAACACACAAGGGTGAATTTGATTCAAGTGGTTAGTGATACAGATAATCAAACCGCGAGTCAAGAAAACCAAGAGACTGAAGTAAAGTCAGTAATGAAATGTGGTATTCAAAAAGAAATTCTATTGGATGCTGAAATTCAGAGAGAAGTCATAGGAAAAGATGACAGTCGAATATTGAAGAAATCGTTCTTGCAATATGTCGAGGTTGAAATTCGTGCAGTAGACGGTAAAGAGCCAGTGAAAGTCAAAGCACTGAGCGACTCGGGTACAGAGATTCCGGTGATTAGTGAAGAATTACTGGAAGGCATGAAGGTGGAACAAATTGGAAAAGTGAATTTGCAATGTGTGGCAGGAGATGCCATTCCTGCGAAGTTAGTGAAAGTCGATGTTAGACTGTGTGATAGTGACGTGGAAGAAGAGGGATTTCCGCGTAAAATCCAGTGTTCACTTACACCTTATGTCACCTTGATGTGTGCTAGTATTGCAAAGATGGGCAGTACAGAAAGATTCTTGTTGCATCCAGAGATAATTGCCGAATTAAAAGCCGTACCACAGATGAAGGTCAAAACGATACAAGGAGATGTGAGTGTACGAGCAAATGTAATGACGAGAGCGCAGAGTCGGAAACAGGAAATGGTAGATGTGGATGAGAAGAATGAAACTGAAAGTTCAAGTGATGAGGAAAACGAAAGTAATGAGCAACGAAGCTTATCGCGAGATGGTGTAATAGCAGAGATGAACGAGCAAGAGATGGCTGCATGCGAGAATGGCACATTAAATGAAACTGAAGAAGACAATGAATGTGATGTGGGAATAGGAGACTTGTATAGAGATGAAGAGATGGACGAAGAACAAAAGGTACAGATTGCCGATTCGAAGAAGTTCGAAGAGCAACAGAGAAAGGATGAATCGTTGAAGCCGTGGTGGAAGTTAGCACAAGAGAAAGAATCTGAATTCTGTGTAATCAACGGTTTATTGCATAAGAAATATCAGATATTAGACCAGACGATATATCAACTAGTGTTACCAAAAGAGAGACGAATTAAAGTGATGGAATTGGCGCATGAATCGGTGTTTGGAGGACATTTAGGAGAAGAGAAAACAAGAGAACGAATAAAGTTGTCTTTTGTATGGCCAAAGATGAGAAGAGACATTGTGAAATTTTGTAAGTCTTGCGAGAAGTGTCAATTAAAGGCAAGGAGTCTGGTGATGGATAGAGTGCCTATCACTCCGGTCTCAAGAGAAGAGGTCGCCTTCAGGAGAATGACAATGGACCTAATAGACAACCCGAGGAAATGGCACAAGATAATTCCTTTTCACGAAAAGCATTTGAAAGAACTCAAAGAAAATACGGAGAAAGCATTATTGTTTGCAGAATCTTACTCTCAAGAAAAGCAGTTGCAATACACAAATCAGTATAACAAGAGAGCAAGACACAAAGGAATTTGCAGCATATCGAATTCCTTTGATTTATCGAGCAGAAGTGGAACGTCAGATCAAAGAAATGTTAAAAACAAACATTATCAAACCATCATCGAGCAGAATGGCAAGCCCTTTGGTTATTGTTAAAAAGAAAGACGGATCTTTAAGACTTGCCTGTGACTACAGATATATTAACTCATTCACAGTGGATTGTAAATATCCTATGCCGATTGTCAGAGACGTTTTGAACAAAGTTGGAAAGTCTAATGTGATTTCTATTTTGGACTGTCGAAGTGCTTATTGGACTTGTCCTGTAAAACAATCTGATCAATGGAAGACAGCTTTTGTAACACATAATGGACTGTATGAATTTACTCGTGTTCCTTTTGGAATGATAAATTCAGGCCGAACTTTTGTTAAGGCGATAAATTTAGTTTTACAGCCTATAAGTGACTTTGCAGAACCGTATGTTGATGACATTGCTGTGCATTCTGACAGTTGGAAAGTTCACTTGCAGCATCTAGATGCATTTTTGATGCAAATGAGATTGCATAACGTTACTTTGAATTTGAAAAAATGCATATTTGGTAAGAGTGAGGTAAGGTTTATCGGTCATGTGGTTGGGTCTGGTAAGATAAAGATGAATCCAGACAGAATTGAAAGTTTGACTAATTTGAAGATCCCAGAAACTAAGAAGCAAGTTAAGCAACTGCTTGGATTTTTTAATTATTACAGACAGTTTATTAAGGACTTTGCACAGATTGCGAAACCTTTATCTGATTTAACTAGTAAACGTGTTTCTGATAAGATTGATTGGACTGTTGAACATCAGCAAGCATTTGATTTACTTAAAGAGGCTGTGCGATCCAAAGTAGTGTTATATGTTTTTGAAGTGGGAAAACCATTCAATTTGTACTGCGATAGTAGTGACTTTGCAGTCGGTGCTGTTTTAACACAGATGGACGACAAGGGAATAGAACGCCCTGTGTCATTTATCAGTCAGAAGTTAACTGATACCCAGAAGAGATGGGCTACTGTGGAAAAGGAAGCCTATGCTATTGTTTGGGCTCTAAACAAGTTAAAAGAAATTATAATTGGATCAAAAATTTTCATTTTTACTGATCACAATCTTCTTACATATTTGACTGAGTCAATGTCTAAGTCTGCTAAACTTGTGCGTTGGGCGTTAGCCTTACAAACTTTTGATGTTGAGGTGAAGTACAAGAAGGGCAGATTGAATGTTATTGCTGATTGTTTGTCAAGGTTATAAGTAATCGTAAGACTGTTCATTAATTAGTTAGATATATATATATATGTTTCATGTATTTTGGTAATTTCGCAAATTTTGAAATTTAATTTGCTCAATTCCAGAAAAAGGAAGGAGGTAATGTGAACTGAGTTTTGTGTACAGTTTTGCAGTGCGAGATATTTAGCGTATATATTTAGTGCGCTTACTTTAGTTTCACGTGTATATGTATATATGATAGATGTATAACGTTTAGTCTTAGTGACACGCGCGGCCGGCCGATATCGGCAGCGGCGCGCTATATGTATATTATTAGAGTTCGCTTATGCGCACAGAAGACAGGTGTGTCAAGAGGCGCGAAGAATTATGCTGACTAGAGAAGTTTAAATTCGAGTGTGTTCGCTGTAGTAGTGTGGCTGACTAGTCGAGTTGTAATCGAATTGAGTTCTGTCTGTTTGTTTCTTATTAAACTGAAAAGATATTAAACTGTGTTGCTGATTAATTCAGGTTATACTTATACGTAGAATTAGTGTTCAAAAGGTGAACGTTAAATAGGCGTTAAGTACGAAGAGAACAAGGATTTAATCAGAAGGATTGTCAACGGAAGAATTGGGTTGACACTATCATTGTTATTATTATCTGATGCGGGGCTAAGAGCGTGGTGGCAATGTCCCAGAGAGGCCGATGGCGTTCCCCCGTTGAACAGCCACCGAGATCTGCTGGAATATGTATGAGGTCTCCAGTGTATCATGGGTTGATTATTATTATTTTTCCTGAGGTACATAAGATCCCTCGGGAGTTAAAACATTAGGGGGAATCGTTCTGGAATGGCTAGTATTATTATAATTATTATTATTATTATTATTATTATTATTATTATTATTATTATTATTATTATTATTATTATTTTTTTTTTTTTTTTTTTTTTTTTATCGCCCGAGGTAGCAAGGATCCCTCAGGCTCTAAGAAACTATATCAAGTTAGAGGTTCTCGTCCCCCATGTGCTGATAATTATTATTATTATTATTATTATTATTATTATTATAGTCCAGTGGTTAGTGTGCTGGACTGTCAATCGAGAGGTCGGGGGTTAAAATCTCCGCCAGGGCAGAAATTCGTCGACTCAGCTGAGAAATGATAAGAGTGAAAACAGCAAAATGTCGTATTTGGTCTTTTTATCGATTGCAACAATTCTGTCGTCTGTTGAAAAAGCAGAAGTTTGTTCCGACGCCTCAGTTGTTCTGACTCAACCGATCCCCAACCAACCCAATCGGGTATCCAGAGCTTTACAAGGACTAGCACGGTCCATACACAATGGGACCTTAACTGGCGTGGCATCCGTTCAAAGGGGCAGCGGTGGTGAAGGAGGATCTCACCCGATCAATTCGTCGCAAACTGAGCAGGAGTCGAGGCCATACATTCAGATCACAAGGCCTAATTTTCTTAAATATCACTTGGTTTATTAAACTGACAGCGCACTTATTTTCGGCCTCAGTTCGGCGGTATATAAATTGCATCATATATAAATCGCATTATTATCATTATCATCATCATCATCATCATCATCATCATCATCATTGT
This sequence comes from Allolobophora icterica, assembly GCA_963556255.1. Classification (NCBI taxonomy): domain Eukaryota; kingdom Metazoa; phylum Annelida; class Clitellata; order Crassiclitellata; family Lumbricidae; genus Allolobophora; species Allolobophora icterica. Next base: position 529,378 of record OY744614.1, on the reverse strand, counting down.
TATTATTTTTATTATTATTATTATTACCACCACCACCACTACTTCTACTATTACTACTACTACAACAACTACTACTACTACTACTACTACTACTACCACCACCACTACTACTACTACTACTACTACTACTACTACTACTACTACTACTACTACTACTACTACTACTACTACATGTACAACTACTATTAAAATGGGCAACGGTCGAATTCACCCCTCTCTGTCTACGCCCATGCAACAGTCAAATGGTCGTATAAGCGAGCAGAGCTGGGAGATTTTGAATTGGACGCAGGACCTGTTTTATTTATGACTGCATTTCCGTTAGAGTACAATCGTCATCTGTCCTGTCAGTTGATCCGTAATAATATTTGTTTGTGCAAAAAATCCAACTCCGCTGATGTGTTGCGTTTTTCCCAATGACTATTCACTCGCAGTACAAATTCCACGAACGCTGTCGGTAATAAAACTGAGATAAAAATCTAATTGCGACAGCAATCAAGGTGTGAGAGCAGTGAAAACTGGATGGCCATAAAAATGACAAGCAATAACAATGAGGACGATATCAAAATAAGATTACTTTCGCTACTAAATTTTTGTATGGCTATCAAAATGATATATCTATCACAATTAGATAGCTATAATATCTAAAAAATTGATAGCTAGCAAAATGAGAGCTATCCAAATTCGATAGCTATTAAAATGGGGTAGCTATTAAAATAAAATGTATCAAATTGAGATAGCAGTACAGATGTGAATGCAATCAGAATGCGAACAATCAAGAGGATATCAATCAACACGGAATATAATTAAATTTGAAAATTCGTCAACAAGAACTCTCAGTCAGCTTTTCATTTCGAATTTAATCGAATTTCTCTGTTACTCTGTTCGTCTGTCCATGTGTTTGTGTCTCTGTGTCTCTGTCTCACTGCCTGTCTGCGTCCCTATATGTCGGCGTCATGTTAATCGGATGAGTCATGCGTCATGACGCTGACGTTCTAGTCATGACAGACGTCACAGTCGGCATCAGACGATATTCCTCTGACCCGGGAGCTGCGAAGGTAGAACATCCTTCGATCCTCTCTCCTCATCCTTCATGTACTTCTAAGGAACGGGCTGCGGCGGAGGAATGGAAGGAGGGAAGGAGGAATAAGGGGAGTGAGGGGGAGGGAGTCTCTTCCTGGCTGAATGGACGTTCATGAATTACAGTTCGCAACCGTCGACAGCGTAATCCGAGAAGTCTATCACTGTCAGTAAGACGGTAAAAGAAGATGAGGAGGAGGAGGAAGAAGAATAGGAGGAGGAGGAGAGGAAGAACAGGAGAAGGAAGATGAGGAGGAAGAAAGGAAGAGGAGGAAGAGGAAGAAGAAAAGGAGGAGGAATAGGAGGAGGAATAAAAGGAGGAGAGAAAGAGGAATAAGAGGAGGAAAACGAGGAAGACGAGGAAGACGAGAAGGAAGAGGAGGTAGAGGAGGAAGAAGAGGAGAGGGAAGAGGAGAAAGATGAGGAGACATCGGCAATGGAGGAAGCGCAGGAGACGGAGGAGAAGGATGAGATGAAGGAAGAAAAGGAGGTCCAAAAGGAAGAAGAGGTTTGGGCTGAGGAGGAAGACGATTGGATGAGGTTGATGTGGAAGAGAAAAGTAAGTAAGTAAGTGAGTAAATATATTCTTTATTTTTACCGACTGCAAGACGCACTCCGGTGTACATACAGCATATAAAAACTGTCATCAAGTAAATATGAATAGAGCATTCTACGTATAAAAGTTTTTTTCCATGTTATTATCAGCTATTGGTAAAATTCGGTCATGAGAACGGGGCCGGAGAGAATATGCCAAACGTTTTTTAGGTGGAAGTAGCTCGTGGAGGACATGGCCAGGATTTCCTAGAACCGTCGTAAACAGACGAGTGTCGGCTTTAAGGCACATTTGCTCAAAGGTTTGACTGTCACCGGGGAGGTACTTATGACGAATCAATCTCTTTATAACAGACTGAAGCTTACCCCCTGTCCGTCTGGCTCGCAAAGCCCCACCATGCAGGGGAAGCATACAGCAAGCGAGCCACCGTGGTCGCACGCACTACATCGTAAAGCCGAGGGCCAAATAGCCCATGGGCAGTCAGTATTCTCTGGGGATACATAGATTGTCTCGCCTTGCAACATATAATGGCTATATGCGTCTCAAAGTTAAGGGTGTCTGTGATTGTTACCCCCAAAAACCTTCATGGAATTTACTCTGGTCACACCCGGAATGGGTGGTGGTGTTATACCCCCAATCCCTCGCCTCCCTCTAACGATCATCTCTTGCATCTTTTTAGGGTTAACTTTTAAATTGCATGTCTTCGCCCAATTTATTACATGCTCTAGCTCGGCAGGGACAGTGGCGCCATTTACTGAGGGTATTAGTAGGTAGCTGTCATCAGCATATTTTAATATCCTATTTCCAGTATGGATCGTCTTTAATGTGGATATTATTACTAAAAAGTGAATCGGGCCTGAGCCCGAGCTCTGGACGATACTAGAGTTAATGTACATCATATATGCGAGGTGGCGCCATTGAACGTAGTTCTATGGCCCCGATCCTCCAAGAAGGCCACGATCCAATTATAGATAAAATCGGGTATCTGCATTCCTGTAAGCTGCGCTGCCAGGCTTGAATGACTCACTGTATTAAAAGTAGGGACCTGCGAATCACAAATTTTCAGTCGAATCGAATCTCGAATCGAATCGGGGGTAAAGGTTCGAATTCGAATCGAATCTCGAATCGAATCAGCGGGTACCAGTTTGATATTCATGAAGCTTGATTGCACAGGCGTACCACAGTATCAATATATCAATAACGTTTCTGCAGTTTAAAATTAAAAATTAAACTAAACATTAAGCTAATTAACAAAAATTAAAAATAACACAAATAATTTATGAGTCCTTGGTCGCTCGCCTAGCAAAGGTACGGGCGAGCGGTTATAATCGCTCGCCTAGCAAAGGTACGGGCGAGCGGTTCTAATCGCTCGCCTAGCAAAGGTACGGGCGAGCGGTTCTAATCGCTCGCCTAGCAAAGGTACGGGCGAGCGGTTCTAATCGCTCGCCTATCCGAAGTCGTCGCATCGTAGGTCGTCGCTCGATGAGTTTAAGTTAGACTCCAAGACGATAGACGAACCTGGAGCCAGACCATTATTTTATTTACCAATTTTACATTACCATTACTTTAATTTACTTAGATGAATGCGTGCCGTGACTGCTGAGTGATCACTCTAATTTCGTACACTCGTACAGTATTATTGGCCATAAAATCACGGTCGACAACTCACGCCGCGTGACATCATTCGTAAAGTAACTAATTATATGCAGCTATACGAATACGATACACAAAATACGTTGTACACAAAAGCCCTATAGGTCGACTGCGCATCGCATGCCTACTCAATTCAGCGCGATCGATTTTCAATCCGCCTCCTATTTTCAAATATTTGCAGGTCGTTGCGTGCCGCGTTGCATGAAGAAATTCAACAACCAATCCACGCGCAGTAAACAATTAAAACAATTAGTTTACAACAACGTACGCCAAGGGCTAATCATTTTTCTGAAAAATGATTCGAAATTTTTTCGAATCATGACATTATTTTCGAATCGAATCGAATAGCCTACCTCCGTCCGATTCGTTTTCGAATCGAATATCGAAGCTTCGCAGGTCCCTAATTAAAAGCCTTGGAGAAATACAATGCAATGAGGTGTACATACGGATTCGCACTGAGAAGCTCTGTAAGATTGGTGAGAAGCTCTATAAGATAAGGCAGCCTTAGCTGCCTTAAGGCAGCTAAGGCTGCGGTTGTCGAGCCAGTCGGGCGAAAGCCGTATTGGTCCTTGAAGTTCTGGTTTAACTCAGGTTCGAGCAAAATTGGGTGGAAAAATCGTTTCACGATGAATTCTTCAAGCGTGCGGCTGAGAATTTGTGTAACCGATATAGGTCGAAAATCAGAAGCCTCCAACGGATGGCTGATCCTTGGTACTGGTGTAATATTGCTGGTTTTCCATTGAGGTGGAACGTACGAAAAGAGAACTGATATATTGTACAGGTGTGTCACTGTAGGAGGGGAAGAGGAAGAGGAGGAGGGGGAAGAGGAGGAGGAG
>OY744614.1:502759-520259 GCA_963556255.1 Allolobophora icterica | reverse complement strand
GCTCGTGAAAAATTTGGTAGGCTTAGTTTTAAGAAGGAAGGATGGAAGGAAGGAGGAAAAGTAGAAAGGAATGAATGAAGGAAGGAGGAAGGAAAGAAGGAAGCATGGAATGAAGGAAGAAAGGAAGCAAGGAAAAGAAGGAAGGAAAGAAGGAAGGAAGGAATAAGGAAAGGAAAGAAAGGGATAAAGGAAGGAAGGATGGAAGGAAACTATATAAATTTGGATTTACGATTACGACGACTTCTAAACTTGTCCTGAATTCTAAAATTCGGTCGAATGTCAACAAAGAATGAGTCAAAAGCAAAGAACGAAAGGAAGAAAAGAATGATTGATTGATTGTTTCATTATTGACTGAACCAACCGAAACCTCAGAAATGATTTACTTTTGTAATTTACTGAGTAACACAGTTTAATCAGATTATGAAAGTTACAAGTTTGTAAAGTTACATGTTTGCAAAGTTACATGTTTGTAAAGTTACATGTTTGTGAAGTTACAAGATATCGTTTACAATTGTGGGGCTGTGTATGGAAACGGGTGAACAGACATACAAACAGATAGATGGAAGGGAATTTGTCGGTTCGTGGTCACCTGAATAGCCATGACCTTAAGTGGACAACGAATGGACAATGTCCGTGCTCGGAAGAAGCGAAAGGCGATGACCAAGAAAGGAGAGGAATGAAGGAAGGAAGGAAGGAAGGAAGGAAGGAAGGAAGGAAATTACGCCTGGATTCAGAGGCTGGCAAACCCTGACAACATACAGTATTTCCTCCCTCGGTTGCTGAAGAAGGCGGTGGGTGATATAATAGAGCGTAATGAGACACAACGCTAGAGATGGAGCTACGGAGGCAGAAAAGATGGAGGGAAAGGGAGAGGATGGAATGAGGGAAGAGAATAGAGTGATGAACGAAGAGAGAAAGGGATGAGAGAGAGACAGACAGACAGACAGACAGAGACAGAGACAGAGAGAAGGAAGAAGAGACAGAGTGAAGGACAACAGGATGGAGAGAAAGAGGGATTGAAAAAAAATGAGAGAGGGAAGGGGAGAGACTCAGGAAGCATAAAGAGAGACAGAGAAACAGAGAGACAGAGAGAGAGAAAGGGGAAGAAGATATAATATAAAAGGATGAAGACAGAGAAGGAAGGAGAGCGAGAGAGACAGAGAGAATATAGGAAGAGAGAAGACAGAAGAGAGAAAATGGAAGAAGAGACGAATTGATTGCTGATTTATTGAACCAATCAGAAGCAGAGACGGGAATTAAGAAGAGAAACGGTGAATAGAATAGGGATCGAGAGATGTGTCTTTGAATGCAACAGAAAGACTGTTCAATGGACAATGACGTAACGAAAGCATCTCTTACATTTCGTTTCAGGAGACCACTATCTCTTTACCTCATATATATATATATATATATATATATATATATATATACACAAACATGTATACAGTGTATATGTACCTATGTACATAATATTATATATATACTAGAGTATTTGCCCGTCATATTATGACGGCAGTGTATATAGGCCTATATGCATCGTTGGTTAAAATGCTCTGATCGCCGCCGTCAAGACCTCAGTACTGACGTCACAAACGGTTTCTGTTTCACAATAAGCTAGTTCACCTTTATTTTTCACGCAAGGCACGACGGGAACGACGTTCACACACAAAGTAAAACATGGCGGATCGCTTAGAATCGTTGAATGACTTCAATCGATGGAAGGTGGAGGATTTAAAAGAAATATTCAAAAGAAAGAGGACACAAAATGAGATATGACCATTTGGAGCAATGGCAACTAGATACTTGAGGGTGTTATGGTGTTTATAGTCAGACCATGTGGCTGCTTGCAAATAAAGGTCACGTGGTCTGGACAGTTTTGCAATTGGACTTAATTTTTGTTTATTCTGGACTTTAAACTGTGCTTAGAACCCGCAATTAACAATCGCACACAAGCGCATTTTATTGTTACACTATGAACGGCTAATCAGTCAAATATTTTTTAATATCTGTGTCAAACAGATCATCGGCAACGGCATGCTTCAGTTTGTGTGTGAACGGCCGGAAGTGAAAGCAAAATGGCTGCGCATGCGCATTGATAATGGTGAACTGGCTTATAGAACAGAAACCGTCTGCGACGTTGCGTTTATCGACAGACACACGCTCTATGGATACTATATGTATAGATATGTTATTTAAGTGAGCTGTCTATGTCTTTAGATATATGTATATATGCAATATATTTGCGTGATCTGATTAAAACAAAATACTAGCAGCAGACGACACAGACAGAGCGGGACAGAGATAAAGACGCATATATAGAGAGAGAGGAACAGAGGCATAAAGACAGAGAGCGATAGAGCGACATACAGAGGTACAAAGAGGACAGAACCATCACCTAACATTTTGAATAGAAATAGTTTACATCAGACAAAACAGTACATGACCGGCTTTTATCTAAGGTTAATTAACGTTGAGTAATTATAGGCCTATAGCGACTTTCTCTCTCTCTCTCTCTCTCTCTCTCTCTCTCTCTCTCTCTCTCTCTCTCTCTCTCTCTCTCTCTCTCTCTCTCTCTCTCTCTCTCTTATATATATATATAATATATACATGTAGAGATATATATACACGTATGTATATATATATATATATATATATATATATATATATATCTGTCTCTGTCTCTCTCCTTCACTTAGCTCCACTGATGAGTTTGTCTTCAACAGTACGAGGCGCCATACAGATCTATCATTACAGTTAGAATGTATGTGTGCATCCAATGGCAGAGCAACCATCCGTCCATAGAGGTCGCCTGTGAATCCAAAATGGCGGAACGAATTTACGGCAACGATGAATCAACTAAAGGACGGCTTCCTTCTCCTCCTACCATCACTCTTCCTATCTCTACTCTGATTTTTCTTCCTCATCTTCCTCCTCCTCCTCCTCCTCTTCTTCCTCATATTCTTCTTCCTCCTCCTCCTCCTCCTCCTCCTCCTCCTCCTCCTCCTGCTTCTCCTCTTATTTCTTTTCCCATTATTCCCCATCCAACTTCTCTTAATACTATTCTTGTTCCTACTCTTCCTCCTCGTCTTCTCTTACTCCCCTGCCTCCTCCGCTTCCTCTGTTGCTTCTTTCCCCTCCTCTTCTCTTCCTCTTCTTTTCCTCCTCTTCCTCCTCTTCCTCTTCATCTGTTGTTTCTTCCTCCTCCTCCTCCTCCTCTTCTCTTCCTCTTCTCTTCCTCTGGTAACCGGACAATTCGGCGCGAATATAAATCGCAAGAAACAATCGTTCTCTGAGCAACAAGTTACTGTAACCGTTATTGTAGGGTATCTACTGGGGCAGTTTTGAAGCGCTTTTTAATTTTAGAATCCAGCCAAAGCACTGCTGGTGAAAAAAGAATGACATTGTGCTTCTTTTGTGTTGCCCGAAAAAACAATCAATCAATCATTCTTTTCTTCTTTCCGTTCTTTGCTTTCGATTCAGGTTACTGTAACTGTAAAATATGTAGATGACAACTACATGATGACGCCTGTTTGTTGGCAACCATTTAGTGTACCGTATTGAAGTTACTTTCTGGCAGCTTCCATTAGTAATAAACGAAAATTGATTGATTGATTGATTGATTGATTGATCGATCGATCGATCGATCGATCGATCGATCGATCGATCGATCGATCGATTGATTGATTGATTGATTGATTGATTGATTGATTGATTGATTGATTGATTGATTGATTGATTGATTGATTGATTGATTGATTGATTGATTGATTGATTGATCTTCAACACCCTGTGAGCTTACAATTTTAAACAGAATGAAGTCGCACCAAACAATCGTTCTCGAGATTAGTAGTCAAATTGCAACAGGAACAGAATATCAACCGAATGAATGTCGAGCGTCTAACTGCATTCAAAGATCCTCCTCTGAGGAAGAAGAAATATAGGGATCTGGATCATCGGTTGCGCAGTGTGGTCTTAGATTACGGAACCGCGCATGCATTGCTTACTTGCGCGGATGCAGCCACAACATTAACTTATTAGATTAAATTAATCGCATATAATTACGTTTTCAGAAAAAGCAAGGACAACTTTTCAAACTTCTCAATCGTGACTTTTTATTATGCACAGTAGTGTGGTCTTAGATTACCTGTTAGATTACCTGTTAGATTACCTGTTAGATTACCTGTTAGATTACCTGTTAGATTACCTGTTAGATTACCTGTTAGATTACCTGTTAGATTACCTGTTAGGCTACCTGTTAGATTACCTGTTAGATGCTGTGGCGTCTCCCAATGGCTAATGGAGCTTAGTGTTAAAATGAGCTAACACCCACGTTCACTTGAAAATCCAATCCTAAAGAGCCACCAAGGTTGGTAATGCAGAGGCCTATTCATTGCATCAGGGAGGTTAGCAATCAAGACATGAGTGTACATTTTTATGAATATAATATTTAGTCCAACATTCAAATATGATATTATAGTTCACAAGAAGTGTTTATGTAGCACCCAAGTCAGTGATCGAATCTAGACAATTTCAGTCTTATACTCCTTACCTAGCCAGCAGTTGCTAATGAATTGTAATCTTATTTTAGCATATATCTAACCTCCCCAAAGAAGAACAAATACTGCATGGAATGTTCTCAAAGATCCTTGCTTCGTAACGTCTCGATGTCCAACTATTTCGTTCTTCTCTCGAAGTTCATGAATTGTTCCTCGATTCTCTCAGTCGAAGTTCTTTCAACTTTTGGCCTTCGATGATCTTGCCCCCTCGAAGACAAAAGTTTGATGATTCAATCGAAGGGTTAATTGCCCTCGATGAACTCGCTCGTAACAACTTTTCAAACGTTCGATCCTTCTAAACCAGAAGGTCACGCATCGCAACTGTTCACGTTCAATGTCGTTCCGTTCGAAAACTAACAGCGTTCGCCACTCAACAACGAGGTCACTTTCGACTTAAACCTCTTATCACACGATAGTTCATCGACTAAGTATATGTACTCTTATTCTTGCAGAAACCACGAGCAGGCGACTTTACGAATTCAATTTGTGTCTTAACAGAATTAAACAGATCACCGTCAAACGCACAACTGATTCTTCTGCATTCGTTCAACCGTCGGCTGCCTCGCTTTCGATTCAACAACTGATGCATGGCAACTCCCGTTTCAATTCAAATCATCCAATGAGGTGAGCAAACGCCATTTCAATATTCTCCAAGATAGTCCGTCCCTGAATCTTATACTAAATTTATTATCACCTAGAGTGCTGATATTTTGGATGCTGGCACCTTAATCTACGTATTAATAATAAATAACTTAATCCAACCTATTTAAATTGCGTCTAATCTACACTACATATTCCTGTACGGTGTACCTAGATGTAGAGATAAGATAGGTTGTGTGGGCTTAGGACATCGCTACAAAAGCCTAGATTGCATGTTACAGCATGATTAGATTTCATTGCAGTTTAACTTTGAATATATATTCGCCTAAAAATTTTAATATTCTCCTAAAATGTTTAATATTCTCTCAAAAAAATTAATATTCTCCTAAAATTTTAAATATTCTCCTAAAATTTTAAATATTCTCCTAAAATTTTAAATATTCTCCTAATTGTCCGCACCGAATTGTCCTAGAACCCTTCCTCTTTCTCTGCTGTTTCTTCCTCTCTTCTTCTCTTCCTCTTCCTCCTCCCCTCCTCCCTTTCCTCTCCGCCGTCCTCCTAAGCGCCTGTAGGCGTTGTCGGCAGTTGTTGCAACAGATGCTGCTGTCCACTGCACGGGCCCTCGTTCTCTGCCCCCGTTGCCACGGAAACGGGGCAGAAGAGCCTCACGAACGTCTGTCTGAACTTAGTGCTCATCGTGCAATAGAGGGTGAAGTTGATTCCATTGTTGACGAGGGCCATTATGTCCATGACGTCCCCCAGAGGGGCGTAGTACCTCTCGAAGAACCGACCGCCGATGACCCCGCTGAGGAGGGCCAGCATGCCCTGCGGCAGCTCAGTGACGAGGAAGAGGATGATGACGACGATGAGTATGGTGGTCGTTCGATTGTGTTCTCTCTGTCTCAGCAGCCGGGTGTCCGATCGGGTCGAGTTGCTGCGGAGGCGGGTGGACGCTCGGTGGGTGGTGCGGACGGCGCAGAGGATGCGAAGACCGAAGATGAACATCAGAGCGCAGGGAAGGAGCTTGATGAAGAGAGCGTGGATCCAGAAGTTCAGCTGCGTAACCAGTCGACCGTAACTGACCCCAACGACATCCACCCCCACCACCTCATAGATAATCATCCCCTCCTCCTTCTTCTCCTCCCATTGATCGCTGGCGTTCCCGATGACGTCATTGATGACGTAGTCCAACGGCGTGACGTCATCGGCGTACGGTGTCGTCACGGCGGAGACGCTATCGTGACGCGTGCGGTTGGGGCTGCGAGGGGTTGGGAAGGGCATCTGGTGGATGGTGAGGGAGAGATAGTTGGGCAGGAGGCAGAGGATGGCTATGATGACGACGCAGCCGATGGCCACCTTGGTCGTCCGGAGTCGGTTGGCGGTGGACTTGGCCTCACCGGAAGCGGTCGCCCGGACGAAGGAGTAGCGGAAGATGGACAGAAGGACTCCGAGCCAGATGGATGTCGTGTGCGACGTGACGGAGAGGTGAGCGTGGAAGAGAACGAAGCGCATCCAGTGGAGAGTGTTGCGCTGGGGAGTGGCGCGTGTTCCGTACAGACAGTAGGACTGGAGGGCGAACGGAATGTAACTGATCATCGTCGCCATGTCAGAGACGGCGAGAGCGGTTAGGATGACGTTGGTTGAGTTGATCATCGATCGACGACGGAGGACGATGATGATGAAAGCGTTGCAGATGACACCGACCACACACACGACGAGACTGACCCACCCGTGGACAGAGGCGTACGATTGGTGGAACCGAGCCAGGTGGTCAGACAGACTGACCCCCTTCACAGTGACGGACTCATTGTTTAGGGTCATATCGACTGAGTTAGTGACACACGGATGAACTACCGGTAGTCGGTAGACGAACTGGTTGAAGGTGGAACCAGATCATGGGCGCCCGCAGGATTTTTTGCAGGGGAGGTCAGTCACGGCCGGGAGCACTGGCGGCGATCTTGTTTGACAGGTGGGGGGGACACTTTTGAACTGATCTGGTCAAAAAGGAGTTTTGAACTGATCTGCTTAAAAAGAGGTCAAAATTTTTCTTCGTGTGATGACCTTTTTTGGTGTTTCTTCTAAATTTGGGGGTCGGATGTATGGTGTGTCGGATGTATGGTGTGCCTCCTATCTTCGTCCGTTATTCACAGTCCAACTACGCCGCTCAACCTGCTCCTCATCCGACCTAACACTTCGCCCTTACTCTCTGAGTTCCGTCACCTCGTAGCTAAAATTTGCAAATCGCTTTATAACCATAGCTGTTCTGTTTCTCTTGAATAAACTCTCACCAGAATTACGACAAATATCAGATCCTTCCTACGAACTCACCAAAACCTTACCTCTTATCATCTGTCCACATGGCTTTCACTCAAAACATAAAACACTGCTCTTTCACAGATCTTAACCTGCTTCCTTCTCTTCCACTTACCTCCCATACTGCTTCAATTCTAAACTCCATCCACCGTAGCCGTCTGACTGCCTGCCAGGCCTGCCTGACCCCCTTGCACTCTGACCCTCTGCCTATAGATTTTGTTTGACTGAGCGCCTTCAGTCTTGTAGGATGAAATATTGCTCGTCACCATCCTCCGCCTTTAAAGTTTGAACCATGCAGAGAGAAACCCAAGCTATAACACCTGTTTAACCTTTCAGACCGAGAGAGTTTACGGTTTCCAGTATGAATGATTCTCTGGGCATTCGCCTTAGCTTGCTGACCCTAAGGTCAGGGCTGGCATTGGTCGGCTCTAGGTAGGTTCCATTGAGCCTACTGTGTTATTTCTATTAATTCTATAGTGTATCAACTCTGGGGTTCTCGTCAACAGCCAGCACTTGCTGTTGCTTTCAAACTCAGAGAGTAAGGTTTTCAGTAGGCCTATCCATGATTCTCTTGGCAGTCACATCATGATTTCCAGGGGGGGTCACGCGACCCCCCTTGACCTATGCTGCGGGCGCCCATGAACCAGATGGAACCAGTGATACATAGATGTGTCCGTCGACGCCGCTGGCCTTTGTACGGAGCGCCACCTATGAATGCGCTTGTAAACCAAGAAAATTCAGATGAAATTAATATTATTAAGATTAATATTTTAGCCCCGAGGTACCTCCGATCCCTCAGGAATTAAAAAAGTTATCCGTAGAAACAAAAATCATTCTGGGACGGCTATCTTATTGATATTATTAACACTGTTAACATTATTTCGCGATAGTCCTATGAGCGATCGTCCCTATGAGCGATAGTCCGTACACCGTTTCAACGGACTGATCTTCTGGATATTGATCTGTTTAATATGGTTTGGTTTTGATGTACCATCGGTTGATGCCTTCTGCACCGGCGCAATAGAACAGTAGAAGTCACTAGGGGAGGGTGGGGCAAAAAGCTCACTTGAAGGAAAATTGTGTTCAGAGAGCAAAACATAATTGACAGCTGATATACACTTATGTTGATGATCAACAACATCTTCACTGATCTTACATTATAACTAAATTTAAAAAACTTAAATAGAGTCAAATTTAGGCATAGAATTGTCTTTAATCTTTTTTATTCCATATGAACATCTTGCCCCATACACGGGCAAGATGCCCATAACCTGGACGTTTTACCCCCTGATAATAATTTTTTATATACAAGATAATTACCAAAATAGTTCTACATAAGATGCGTTTATCAGATAAAGTCTTGATAAAATGTTTTACTACTTTACCAACTAAAAAGTTAAAAGAAATCAATTTATTTAAAAAAATTAAAATTAAAAAGTAACAATAAGATTTCATTACTAGACATAAAAACAGTCTTAACATCTGGGTAGGCTCTATCTAGGTCTACAACTTCTGCATATGCAGGCCCTGTAGTTTGTCAATACTGAGATATCTAAAACTTATAAACTGTTGCAGTCTTCAATTATTGTAACGGTAGCTGCAGCCATAGGCGTAATTTGTGGGGGGTACGAGGGGTACCCGTACCCCCCACTTTTTGAACAATGCCAATCAATATTTTATTATTGTGCCTTCCCAGAGATCGCAGTCTCCGCCTTGCTTCGTGTATGTAAGAAATTGGTACCCCTCACTTTTTAGACCAAAGTTACGCCTCTGGCTGCAGCAATTAAATGAAACAAAGTAGTCTTTCATATGTGGATATATATTATGCCTAATCTAGGCTTAATTGAATTGTCATCGTCAGTAGTCGCATACATAACGAGTTAACTGTTGATTGTCTATGCAAGCTTCACGTGCCCAGACTTAACACTCTTTGCACTGCATTCAATCGTCCAACGGTGGATCAGTATACAGTTCATTGCAAGTTAAGCAGAAACAGTCGTCTTCGTTTTTTCCTGAATTTCAGATGATTTCTTCACAATCCTTTTTTCCTGTTTTTGATGTTTTATTTTTCTGTACAATTGGTTCTTTAGGTAACTGCAGCTTTCTCTTGGCTAGTCTTTTATCTTCTCTGCATGTAACTTTTTTTTATCAATCAATCAATCAATAATTTATTGTTAACCAATTTAAACTGTGTAAACAAATAAACAGATTTTTTACTTTTTTTAATCGTTAGGTAACAACGGGCCCTGAAGGGATACAAAAAATATCCGATTTTTGTTTCGTAGATTTGAATAGGCCTACATTTGTTTACTTTTATATTTTCTTCTTTAAAATATTTTCTTCACCCAAAAGTTGTTTTTTCCAAGATTTTTGTTTCATGTGGAGTCGATGTCAGAACTGCAGCTCTTTCCACCTCTTTCGCTCTTTTTCATTTCTTTTCGCATTTGGGGATTGGTGACAATAACGATATGCTATCAGAAACAGGAGTGTTGGATATACTTTGACAATCCATATTTAAAGGACCTGTTGCAACATTGTTTACTTGTAACAGAGTTCCAGTAATTTCTGCTGGAATTTGTTGATTTTTCAGCAGCTACTACATGTTCAGAAGACAGCACCATTTCTGTTACCAAATGTTCTGGAACGTCAACTGCTGGTGGGTAGTAGAAATGCTCATAGATGTTGACGTCACATTGGAAGCTTGTTCTGGTTCGTCCGTTACTCTCTCTTCTTGTGCTGTCGGCTCTAGGAGCCCTAGCGATCGTCATGACACACAGTCTCCTTTGCCGTCTTGCTACTTCCCCAGTAGCCCTTGAGTCGCGCTCCGGCCTGGGAGTCCCACCATCAGCGCTCCGGCCTGGGAGTCCCACCATCAGCGACCATCGGCGTGGTTTGGTGTGTCTCATGACGATTTTCTTGGCATGTTAACAGAGGTGGTTTGCCATTGCCTTCCCCTGGTTTTGCCTGCCGTTCCCGTTCGTTCCCCTTCCTTTGGAAGGGTACCAACAGTTCCCCTTCCTTTGGAAGGGTACCAACAGTCCGCACCACGTGAAGGTGGGCACGGAGGACTTTGGTTCACCAGCCCAGGTCGGATCCGAGTCTACGCTCATGAGAGACGTCGGTCAGGTCGCCTCCCTGCTTTACTCTGCAACAGAGTGACTGGTGAACCTTTGCGGACCCGTTACTAACGGTGATAAAAAAACTTCTGGTGGAAATATGTCGGGGTTAAATGGTCACAGTCCATTACACAAAAACACATTTATTGCTTTAGTCATCTGTGCAACTTCAATGTAAGCTTTTCCCAAATATTTCCGCAGCATCAAAGTCTCTGATTCTCTTGACGAGGATGATTGATCTCCCACTTGTCGCACTCATTGTTATATTTTGTTTTCAATGGACCATAAACAGTTTCATCGAGAGGCTGCATGTGATGTGTTGAATGAGGGCGCGCACAAATCATGACTACCCCATTTTCCTTGGGCAACTTGATTGCTGCAAGAGATTTATGTGTTGCATGACAATCGACAATTAAAATTAATTTGTCGTCTATTGAAGATTTTGTGTTTTGAATGAAGTGCTTCAAATAAGTGATTACCTTGTTCACCTTGTGCTGTCAGCTCGTGGAGCTCTAGCGATCGTCCTCGAGAACACACTCCATTGTTTCCTATTCGATGACAAATCTCTTAATCGCCAAATTCATGCCAGTTACATCTTGTATCTCATCCATCCATCTCCTCCTTGGGCGACCCCGTCTTCTCCTCCCCTCACCGCACGCCAGCATCATTTCCTTCTCCAGACCATCAGATCGCATAACATGTCCAAAGAACCTTAGCTTCATTTTTGTCGCAGTTTGTTTTAACGACTCTTCATTCTCAACTCCAATCTCCTCTCGTATTGATTCGTTCGTTCTTTTCTCAGTCCAAGATATTCTCAGCATCTTCCTCCATATCCACATTTCACAAGCGTTAACCTTATTTTCCATGTTCTTTGTCATTGTCCACGTCTCGCAACCGTACAGTACCGTGGGAAAGATTAGTGCTCTCACGAGCCTTTTTTTGTTTCTATGCTCACATGTTTGTCTTTCCATATCTTTTCCAGTCCGGTCATTGCAGCTTTCCCTATAGCAATCCTTCGTTTTATTTCTGGATCACACTTTCCCTCCTTTCCAACCAGTGATCCTAGGAATGTGAAGCTTTCTACCACCTCTATTTCCTCTCCGTCTATCTCAAAACTATCCCAGTCTGCTGTTGTCATGACCTTTGTCTTCTTTATGTTGAAGTATAAACCAGCTTTTTCACTTTCTCTCCTGACCCTTCTTATCAGTTCTGCCAGATCCTCTTTTCTTTTTGCCATTAATGTTGTGTCATCTGCGTATCTAAGGTTATTCAGAGTCTTTCCAGCGATTTTTACTCCCTCAATTGCCCCCTCCAGTTCTGCCTTTCTCATTATTCTTTCAGCATATAAATTAAACAGGAATGGAGACAAGATGCATCCTTGCCTCACCCCTTTCTTGATTCTGAAATTGTCAGTGTCTCCATATTCTGTTCTTATCACCGCTATCTGGTCTTCATATAAACCCTTTAGTAACCTTATCAGGTGTTTCGGAATTCCCATTTCAAGCAGGGTTTTCCACATTAAATCATGGTTAATGCAGTCGAATGCCTTGCTATAGTCAATGAAACAGATGTGAACCTCCTGTCCATACTCCCTTTGTCGCTCCATTATCCACCTCATGTTGGCTATATGGTCTCGAGTTCCACGAGATTTCCTAAACCCTGCCTGGTTCACCGGAAGTTCTCTTTCAATTGTGCCTTCCATTCTTTTGTGAATTATTTTCAGTAATATTTTACTAGTGTGTGATATCATTGCTATCGTCCTATAATTTTCACACTCCCTCGCATCTCCTTTCTTGAATATAGGTATAAAGATCGACTTCTTCCAGTCCTCCGGCCACTCTCCAGTTGCCCATATTTGATTGCACAATTTTGTTATTGTTTTTATCATCGCATCATCCCCTGCTTTTATCAGTTCTATAGGTATCCCATCTTGACCGGGTGCCTTATTGTCCTTGAGTTGTCTGATTGCCCATTCTACCTCCGCTTCCATGACCTCCGGTTCCTTTTCATACTCTGTTACGTCAATTTGTTCTTTTTTGACTCGTTTGTCTTCCCTATACAACTCCTCCGTGTATTCTCTCCATCTATGCTTAATCCCTTCTTCATCGCAGATTACATTTCCATCTCCTGCCTTCATTGAGCCCATTCTAGGTGCAAATTTTCCCGTGATTGTCTTTACTTTTGAGAACATTTCCTTGGTTCGTCCCTTCCTTCCCTCGTCTTCCATTTCTCTGCATAATTCGTTTAGATGTATTTCTTTATCTTTACGTGCTTGTTTTTGGAAGGCACTGTTCAGTGCTCTTACCTTATCCTTTTCTCCTGCCTTCTTTGCAGCCTTCCTATCATCCGCCATGCATACGGCTTCTCTCGATAGCCATGTCGTTGTTGTAATTTTCTTCTTCTTTGGAATGTGCTTATCTGCGACTTCGACTATTGTTTTCTTCATCCTCTCCCATAGGTTGTTCGAATCCTCTTCCTCTTCTATCTCATCTCTCTCTAGTACTTCAAACCGATTCTTTATTTCCATCCTGTATTCCGGTGTGATACCCTTGCAGTCGTATCTGATCAATCGATCTCCTTTCTTTATCTTTTTCAATTTCGTTCTCAGTGTTGCTACCAATAGCTCATGATCAGTTCCACAGTCCGCTCCTGGCCTTGTTCTCACATCTCTTATTGTGCTTTTCCATCTTTTGTTTATCAGTATGTAGTCAATCTGGTTCCTATGCTTCCCATTCGGTGACGTCCATGTGTACAGTCTTCTCTTAGGCTGTTCAAACCATGTGTTCATAATTCCTAAGCCATTCCCTTTGCAAAACTCAACAAGTCTTTCCCCTGCTTCATTCTGTTCACCCAGGCCATGACTACCCAATGTGTCTCCATCACCTCCGGTGCATTGACCCACTTTCGCATTGAAGTCACCTATGATCACTAGTACGTCGCCCTTCGGAGTTCTGTCCACTGTACTTTGTAGGCTGGTGTAAAAACCCTCATGTTCCTCTTCTGACGATATCGACGTTGGAGCATATACCTGTATAATGGTTATGTTGACCTTTCCTCCTCTGAATCTTACACTCAAAATTCTATCACTCACCGTATCATATCCCATTATCGCATTTGCGCTTGACTTGTCACACATGATTGCAACTCCATTTCTTCCTCTCTCTTTTTGTCCTGACATTATTATTCTGTATCCATTCCAGCTGAAATGTCCTTGTCCCTTCCACCTTGTCTCACTTAATCCTAGGATTGCTATGTCCAATTTTTTCATCTCTCCCTGTATCACGTCCATCTTTCCGCTCTGCATACTTCGCACGTTCCATGTGCCCAACTTCATCTTCTGCTTACAGCTCAGGTTGAGTCTTTCCCCTCCGAATCGATCCACCACTAGACGTCCTTTCGGCTTTAGTCCTGTTGCTTCATTAGATCGAGGGGCCCTTGACTCTCCGTCTTGCTCTTCCCCAGTAGCTTCTAAGTCACGCTCCGGCCTGGGAGTCCCACCATTCGCAACTATCACCGTTTTTGGTTTGGTGTGTCTCATTACGATTCTCTTGGCAAGTTAACAGGGGTGGTTTGCCATTGCCTTCCCCTGGTTTTGCCTGCCGTGCCCGTTCGTTCCCCTTCCTAGGAAGGGTACCAACGGTCCGCACCACGAGAAGGTGGGCACGGAGGACTTTGGTTCACCAGCCCAGGTCGGATCCGAGTCTACGCTCATCAGAGACGTCGGTCAGGTCGCCTCCCCGTTTTACTCTGTATTAGAGTGACTGGTGAACCTTTGATTAACAGATAATTAATTATCCAACCATTATCGCTTGTTTCTCGCAATTGTACCAGGTGGGCTGCCACGTAAAAGAAGTGGATTCACTCGTTTGCGCATCAAAATCATCATCGACGGTAAGTAAGTTTCAGCTGCAATCACTGTCCAGATCACTGTAGTTGCTTTGCCCCTTTCACCGCTTGTGACCTTCCCGACTTGTTTCTGACCTTTTCTAGCGATGATATTCCCTGGTTTGTGTACAACAGTAATTCCCGTTTCGTCTGTATTTCAAATTTTATTTACTGTACTGTCTTTTGTATCATTTTAAATTTACGCTCCTGGTCTTTTGTATTATTTTCAATTTACTCTTAGAAACAAATTATTCTCTGTTAACGATTGTACCCAGATGCGGTGTGTCACCTGTTTTTTTTCATTGAACGAATATATATATATATATATATATATATATATACATAACTTCATTTATCTAATTCGCCTCTGTACAGCTTGAAGAAGTTTTCAACATTTGGTTTGTTAATGCCACAGCTCTGTTCAAACTGGTTGTTTCTGGTTTTCGATTAGAAATATTCGAATGACGCTTTAAAACCCTGCCAGCCATTTTTACACCACCATTGGTTGGCTTGAGTTTATGCTTTATTTGCATTCGTTTAGCCAGCTGAAAGGCAAACATGGTAACGTCAGTTGGTGTTAGTCCAAACATCATCTGCTGTAGATACAGAATGTGATCTTTTAGCCCTTTCTCAAATTCAACGCTGAGTGCAGATCTAAAGCTACCCAGCTGACCACGGCTGGCAACTAAACCTTTTTGATGCCTAGTAAGAGTTTTTTGGAACTTTATAAATTTGTTCTGCTTTTCTCTTAGGGCAGCGGTTCTCAACCTGTGGGTCGCGACCCCCATGGGGGTCGCCTTACGTTTTGCCAGGGGTCGGCTGGAAGTTTCAGAAATTTGCAAAGAAGTTGTCAGCATAGTTTCTTTTATTTGATGCAAGAATGCAAGTTGTGTTTGTGAATAGGGTCTACCTGCTCATTGGTTCAGCCACCCTCTCGTGCCTATTGCGTCCCAAATATGGTACGCTTATAAAAGTAGCTCAAATTAACATATTCCACAAGCATGGACGGCGATCATGGGGGGTCGAGGGGGACAAGACCCCACCTTTAACAGTGGCGGAAAACGCCATGCATCGGACCTCCCACATTTTGAAAAAACACCAAAAAATCATAAAATTTAAACCTTTTTTTACCAGATCAATTCACAGCGATACATTTTTTGCCTCTTTTTTGACCAGATCAGTTCAAAACTCTTTTTTGACCAGATCAATTCAAAAATGTCCCCCTCACCTGTTAAACAAGATTGCCGCCACTGTCTACAAGTATTGAGGAAAATAATATTTACCTTATGTTTAATCGTGTACATACAACAAACTAATAGTAAATAAATATGTTTTTGAAAAATCAGGCACTACTGGTTTAATATTTTATGTAGGCCTAATTATAATTTTGCGTTGTTCTCTTTCAAATGCTGCCCCGAGAATTTTGATCTGGTAAAAAATAAGCAAGCATTGCTTCTCATTGACGCTCTTCTTTGGATTGTGAAACTCCATCATTTTTCTAGTTATATCCTAATTGAAAATAGTAATTATTGCTGACCTTCTGCAGCTTTCTTTCATCTTAAATCTTAAGACTTAAGTAATGTTTAAATTTCAAAGTTTGTATCTGCCATTGAAATTTGTAACTCTTAGGCCCTAATTGTTCAGCATAGTACAATAAATATTAAACTTCAAGTAAACATTTCACTTACTGAAGTTAACTTTTAAAATATTCTAAATTGTTATCAGTAACAATTACATCGTATAGGAAATTGATTAATGATTTATTATGCATGATGCTTATGGATTATCAAATGGATAGAAGTTAACTGCATCACAATGGTAGTAAAATGCGGTGAAGATACACGAGTAACCCAAGCAATTTTATTGTTGGGGTCACCACAACTTTGGAAATATTATCAAGGGGTCGCAGCACTAAAAAGGTTGAGAACAGCTGTCTTAGGGCCTACTAATTTCTCCCAACCCGACTTTTGTAAGAGCAAGTTCCAAAGTCTCAAGACCATATTCTCCTCTCTCTGTTTTTCTCTTATATAGTTTCGTACCATTTTCTGTACGCCCATGGGCAAATTACCCCCACAACACGGGTAATTACACTCCATAGCATACGCCTAACACGACTAATTTAATGGCAGGTTCAATTTCACTGTAATATTCCTAACTGTTTATGAATACAAGAAAACATACATCTTTGGGAAACAGTTAAACCATATTACTTACGCACACAAAAATAGAACAGAAAATACTTCCATCAGCTTTCGCAAAATTATAAAGTACAGGGTGCGGCAAAATAAAGTAATCCCCTCCAGTGTGTTGCAAATTCTGTAGCAACCGCTTAGAATTTTTATATAAAACTTGGTAATGATATTGTCTGTTCACATCTACATATAACTTCCAAATGTTATTTAACAATCTTGAAATATGACAAAGTTATGTTATTTCAAACACGACACCCCCACGATTTTACATGGTTAAAAATAGTTACTTTGTAAAGAAACAAGAAAAATAAATGGTACAACTTGAAATATTTTTACAACAAAGCTTTACGAATTGCACTTTCAATTTTACATTAAGTGTTCAAAGTGTCCACCATTGGCCTGCACGCATGCCTTCAGCCGTTTGGTAAAGTTCTTGATGGCCTTGTTGATCGGCGCCTGTGGCATATCGTCCCATATTGACTGCAAAGCGGCTTTCAACTCGGCGATTGTCTTTGGCTTCGGCTGGAGTTTGTGATACCTTTCCAGCATGGCTCCCCACACGTGATAGTCAAGGGGGTTGAGATCTGGGGAATTTGGTGGCCACTGGTCCTTCTCAATGATCTCAGGACAGTTTGCGTGCAGCCACTCCTGCGTGACACGTGCCGTGTGCGCTGGAGCGCCGTCCTGCTGGAAAATGAACCCGACTGGCATCAACTGGTTGCAGTCCTCAATGAGCTGCGGAAGCAGTCGACGAAGGTAATACTGAGCGTTAACTTTCGCTTTCTCGTCGATGAAGTGGAGCCGACCTTTACCCCCAAAGCAGACCCCAGCAGACACC